>AZIM01003465.1:1388-11658 GCA_000516915.1 Ophiophagus hannah | reverse complement strand
TTTCTTTCTTTCTTTCTTTCTTTCTTATAGTGATATGGTTGCCCATCTTACAAGACCTGATTCTGGGTGGCGTACAGTTACAAAAAACCCATAAAGCCATTGTATTAAAAACATCCCACAATTTAAAATTATTAATATTATTAAAAGACTAGGAGAGAATATTAGATGTTAATGTAGCCACCTCATTAACTCACTATTTCCCTGAGACCCCCAAGTCTGTTGACACAGTCAGGTTTATAATTAATGAAATTTAATTAGTTAAATTTATATGGCTGGCCACTTGTGATTTTGGATGTAATTCTATTATTCTTTGGTTGGGAAATGCCGAATGGTTCTAGCAAAATTATTTTCTTTGGCTAAAAGTACATCAGGGTGTATTTAAGTCATAATTGAGGCCAAACTCCCAGTCAATAAAGGCCAAACAGAATACAACCATCTAGAAATATTAATTTTTGAAAAGATGATTTATGAACAAAATCCAAGAAAATTTAAGAACCAAATACAGAAGAAGCAGGAGAACTTCATAAATTTTAGATTCTTCTCATGGTGTTTGGAATCCATAGTAGTTCTCACACATCCCTTTCTCACACTTCCCTTTCTTTGTATTTTTCCACTCCACCTTGCTCTGTGCAGTTTGTGATAACCCAGATAATGATCATGGGGAAAAAATCCAGGTGCTTATGAGCAGATGTTGGCATCTATGTTTAATCAAGCCACATTTCAGCAAATTTCAGCAAGCATTAAGTATTTTATGCAATATATGAAGGAGATTTTATGTAAATTGTACAGCTCAACCACTGGAAATCATAGCTTTTATATTTCAGCAGAATCCCATATTTCAGAAATATTAGATGCCACCCTCCAATGAGACACATTAGAAAATACATAGCCTGAGAATCGTGACTGTGGAAAGCATTCAAAGAGCATGTTGGAAAAGGTGAGGGCATAAGTAAAGGGCCTGTCCTGGAACTACTGAGGCAGAGGTATCCCCCAGAATGTTTGGCAAAACCTCTTCACGGGCTTCCCCAGTTACTTTGTTTTGCCAGGAGTCCAGTCCAAGTGGAAGTACTGCCTGTATGTGTTCATGCATGTGCAAACCAGCTGGGAAAGTCTCTGAAGTATCTACACAGAGCCGTCAAGGGAACACAGCTTCTTCCATACTTCGATCACATGGCTCTCCAAAAACTTTTCTCAGACCCTCTGACAACTAATTCAGAATTTATTCAATTACCTGTATTCCTTCTTGCCACTTTTCTAAGAGGTTAAGGAATGTGCTTTGCTTTTTAGTTATTTATTTACTTTTTCTTTTAATTACAGTCCTGGTTGTTTCAGGCACTAAGTGGTGTCAAACTCTTCTCGACCCTGTGGATCATAGCACGCCAAGCCACTTATTCTCCACTGTTTCCTGGAGTCTGACCAAATTCATGCCCACTGCATAGATATCTAACCATCTCATTCAGATAGCTAACTGTGAAAAATTGGTAAGAAACACTTGAATATAGGAGTGCTCCTGCAGTCACATTAATGAGATGGGCAGCCATATAATTTGTCTAAATACTGTGTATAAATTAAGAAAAACTGCAGCCAACAAAAATAATTTTTAATGTTTGATCATTTTTGTTTTAATCTTTATTGCTATATATTTGAGGACCTGGATTTCTGGGATTCTAGCAGCATATTTTTGTTACAGTTTTTAAATTTATTTGCCACTTATCTCATTCTGGGTTACTCTAGGTGGCTTACAACAATAACAAGGAAGAAATGAAAAGAATGTAAACAAAACAGAAGTAAAATAATAGAATAAAATAAACAAATAATAAGTAAGCCCACCCTGGAGGAAAATCTTAATCAGTTTTGAATTTGGAAAAAAGTAAAGCGGGCAAAGCTAAACAATTTATGGTATCATAAAGCAGAAGGTATCAATAATTCTGGGAATGAAACTGATATGGATGAAGATTTACAAAATATACGTGTGTGAGCAGCACTAAAGATATTCTTGAAGTCAGAAGAAAATGATTTGAAGGAGGAAGTGGGAAGAGAAAGGAGAGAAGAATCCAAGGTGAATGGCTTACTTCAAGTGTGAGGAAAGCTAATTACCCACAAAGGAAATACCTGAAAAAACTGCATAGCTCAATTAGATAATCATTGGAAAAGAAAAATGTGGTAATCACATTTTTTTTTTGCTCACAAAATTATTAAAAAAGTGCTTTATCAACCCATCCTTTTAAAAGTCATTCCCCCCCCCTCACAAAAAAAGACAAACTATAGTAATAAGGCACTTTAGAACAAGAAGTCATAGGGATTTCTGGTTTTAAAAAAATGATTCTGTATACGTTCTAAAGTCTGTAAAATATGATTTCAGTAGAACTGAACAAATTCAAAATTTGTGTCAGTACAAAGGAAAAAAAATTATCCTAAACATCTAGCATGATTTTGGAGGTAGCAGAAGAAAAGACCCAGATCATTGCCTTCTTCAAGTTTTTTTTTTTTAATTTTTCTGTACCATATATAGTATAAACTTGACATTTGGCAGGGATTTCCCATTCTAGTGCTAACTTGGTCCCACTGTTCTTAGTTTCTTCAAGATTAGCCAATGTTGGTTAGGTGGTATCAATTGGAATGAGGGTTAAGCATACTTGATGGCCTTTGAAATTAACTGATTTCAAAGAGGAGACAGGAATAGAAAGAAGATAAAAAAATGGATTGAACATAAGTGCTAACACTGCTAACAGACCTCACTTCTTACTAAATGCAAATTGTTTGTATGCAAACATCACACTAGTTTTGAACAAGAAACTATAATATATGGACTATAATAGAAATATATATGTATTTATTTTTTATATGCAGTAGGGTGAATTCTACCCTCACACTCTGTCACAATTCTAAGCAAGTATGCATTCAAAAAGATAAATACTCCTGTTAAATATGCTTCTAGTTCCTGTAGTCAGGTAAATCAAAGACTACTTTGAAGATATGGGCCAACATTTTATTAAGAAAAGAGAATTTCAAATTTTAAAAAATCAACGTTTTTCAGTGATATTCAGCACAAGAACTACATCAATGGAAAAATGAATGGAATACAGTTTTATATGCATATATATACCTGTGAAATGCTCAGTGCTTTCCAAGGAAAAACTATTTTGCCTATTGTATTTTGCCTATTGTATGATCAAAAGTATTGATCATAGTTTTTATGGTAAATGAATATATTTTTAAAAACACTAAATTGAATGCAGCATAATGTAGTGGCAGTTAAGTGTTTGAGAACTGAAATGTGTTTGAATATTAGTAGCTTGGGTTGGTAGTTATGCTGTTGGATTGAGCTCTGAGCTTGACAATTTGGTTGCAAATGTTTCATCAGAAGACATCATCAGTGCATTTTGAATTGTGCTTGTTTTGTTTGAGAATATTTTTAATTTTTTTTTAATTTTAGAGGCATGATGCTAAAGTAAGTGATTGGTTGCCAAAATGTTTTTAAAAGACTGTTTTTTAAGAATTAGTAAACAAAATGCTTTGAAACATGCTAACAAAATATAATCTTGAGATAGCTGAGTCTAAATTTCACTCCTTCTTGGTTCAGAATAAAATAATTACGATTTTCCCCTGTGAATCCACACGTAGCATTCAACTCCTATTTTGTGTTTGCTATATTTGTTAGTATCTCCTCTAATAACGGAAGCAAGTCTTTCAGTAGATGAATAAAGTTTAGTTCACATTAGTCGCAGCCTAAATGATAATTAGCTAGTCACTTTTCAAACTTGCATTGAGAAAATCACAGCCTAATAATTCTCCTTGGGAGAGTGAAATCAGTTCAGACAAGTGCCAGAAATGCTTTCTAAAGTTAATTTTGTTTACCTTCCCTTCTCCCTTGGTGTTCATTACCTTTAAATGGAGCCACACACTGGCAGGAGTAATTACCGGGCTGGTCAACGCAGGTGCCTCCATTCTTGCAAGGGAAAGAAACACACTCATCGAGATCACTTTCACAGTGCATACCTTTGAAAAGATAATTGAAGAGCCAGCAATTTAATAAGTCAAGCTGGTGCCAATTTATAATTGTTCTATTTGTACCTTGAGATTCAAGTCCATCTTGTTTGGAAAAATCAATCTAAATCACAGAAATAAGGTCCTTACATACATTACAATCAGAGTCTTTATTTCCTTTCATCACCACTAAGCTTTCCTGCCTCTGAATTACACTCCTAATTTCTATAAAAAGCATGCCTCTATACCAGATAGGTCAGTTTCATTACTTATTGGCATAGCCTTAAATTTGTTTTGTCATGTTTTGGCATTTTTCTTTCTAATATGCAGCACAAAAATATCTATGCATTTTTATATGCATTGTCATAGTTTCATCAATATATTGCTGATCCAAACTGTTTTCCATTATGTAGTTTTTCTTTTCCCAGTATGTTCACAAGTAGGTGCATTTTTCATATCCATTTTCCTATTGTACAGATTTAACTGGAAATCTGCATTGCAAAACTGGAAAAGTATAAATATTAATATAAGTGTTTTCAGTCGGTATATGAGCTCCATAAATGAAAGTTCATTTATACAGCATGCAAATTGAGTAAAAAACTCATCCATCCCTAACTACATTTACCTAAACATCATTTTCCATGTTCAAGAATATGGCAAGAGAAATTTTAGCTGTGGTGAGCAAAGGAACAACTTCCCAGTACTCCCAGCTAAAAGACAGAACATTTTGATAATCAAGTGAGTGAGAAATGAATTTCTTTTTTGAATATATAGGACCACAATTTGTGTAATTTAGGTTTCTCTAATGAGCAGTTCAGAGTACTTCGATAAGTTATTTGGGAGGCAAAAGAAACACGATCAAACTTGCTGAGAATATATAACAAGCTCATTTTTAATAGTAAACTATGAAGATTGTCCTAGAGGTGAAAAGAAAGTCAAAACAATAGATAGTGTAGCTCTTCCAGCTTTTCAGGGAGAGAATGTTGCAGTTGGCCATTATGGGAGAAGTTGAAGAATTATTTTAATTTCTTATCTGCTCTATGGAATATAGTGATTTTTAAAAAAACGTTCATGTTAAACTCATTAAGAAAACAAAAATGAAAGATTTATCTGAAAGATTTGTTTATTATTTGTACACTAATGCAATCACAGCAATCTCAGCAACTCCAAAGAGAAAGAAATATGGTAAAATAAAACAGTATAAATATAAGACAAGTAAAGTTCTAATGAACATATGGCATTAGGCCTCTAAAACCCTCTGGAAAAGCTCAGCTTTGAGCTTTTTCTTGAAGGCAGACAATGTTGGCAACAGATGCTACAACAAAGGTTGGAAATCAAATCTCCGGTTTCTTTTCACTGTTTTTCTTGCATATTCTGCTGGCAAAGATGCAGAAAAGGGAAGACCACAGTACGCCTATCAGATGAAGTATCTAACAATTCATTATGAATTGTGCAGAATGTTTCTAGGACCTTAATTGTTAATTGTATTTGTGCAAAGCAAACTTAATACTTAAAATGTTGTCCTATCTTAGACTTCTTGTATCATAGATTTATGCCTTGATAGGTTTTCAAGGGAATCTGATGTTTAAATATCCTGTGATTTAATGAATACTTAAATGCCTTACTTTATCCTCTTGTAGTTCATAGGGGCATTGGTTTAAAATTGAAAGGAAATTTTTCCCCCCTTATTGTTTATAAAATTTATTTTTAATGACTAGGTAGCTTTGTGTCAATTCTTCAAAAAAGGAAGTATTTTCATCCACTATACATCTCAAAGCTACAAGTGCCCAGGCCACGATACTATAGAGTTTTAATAGCAATAATAAAAGTGTTGCTATAATATTATTCCCAGTTTATTTCAAATAAACTGGCCTTAAATTGTATTTGAACTTCAAAATTGCTTCCCTATCATGCCTGTATTTAATTTAGGTTTAATCATTAATTTATGATAATATTAAAGGGATTTATCAAATATTTGGAACTTTGTACTGAAATCCTTTGGAAGTTTAGAAGAAACTTTTGTTTATAACTTGCTACATACTACAATGATAACTCCATGATACTTAGATCTTTGGCTAGAACTCAATCAATCAGAAAAGATCCAGTCTGAAGACTATGACATTCACTGAATAAACACACAATCATTATGATCACGTAACTATATGCTACACAGTGCAAATGTTCACATGAATTTTGTCTCTTACACCCTAATTCTGGCTACAGCAATCACAAGATATATAGTATGGAATTATTTGAAGGCTCAGATATCAAAGGTCAAGAACAAGCACAAGTAAGCACAAATTACTTAAGCAGGTTAAATGTTAAGGGAATTTGGATGTACAGGTAGTTCAGAAAGCTGAAGAATCATGGTAGAAGATACTGTGGCTCTAGAAATTTAAATACTTGACCTACAAAGTTTAACCATAATGAAAGTTGTTTTGGAATAGCACAAGCCAGATGCATTAAAATATTCTTTTCTGAGTGGTAAAAGAGATGGCATATAAGTAAGACATAGGCTTCATTTAAATAATTATTTTTAAGTACATTCTAAATGTTAAACCTCACCACACCCAGGTTTTGAGGTATTGCTTTTATTATTTTCGCCATTGGAGGAACATTACATGATATCTTTACATAACACTCAGTGCTATGCAAAATAACATGGAGTTTCTTCCTTTGTCCACAGGCAGTTTATGTGGGAAATTTCAAGATCCTTTGATCCCTTACTGCTATATTTGTATGACCAAGCTGGTCATGCATTATAAAATAACAATGAAATAATTTTATTAAGAGAGATATACAAAAGAGAAGTGAAAGAATGTGTTATAATTACAGGTAAAATCTTTTAAAATCTTTTCCATGTATATTTAACTTTACATAAAGTTTACATACAAATAAACATTAAATTATGGTATATAAAGTGTAACACAAGCATGCCCAAAATTAATAACTGTATGGTAATCAAGAATTGGTATTTCATAGGAAAGGATTTATGCCACTTACCAGCAAAACCAGATAAGCAGATACAGCTATATCCATTGATAAGATCCGTACAGGTTCCATTATGGATACAAGGGTTGGAGTGACATTCATTTGTATTGATTTCACAAAGTGTACCTATATAGTGATTGTAGAGGGAGAAAAAGGCAATACCTTACAGAAGCCAAACATTTGATTAAGAGTATAGTTTTATTTGGCATGCTTGCGTAAAGTAACTCACTGTTGAGAACATTCTGTCAGTAGTATGATTATAACTTCAACTTGTCTCACTAAAGCATTCTGTAGATACTTTATTATTTGAGCTGTTACACTGATGTGCTAGGAGGGCACAAAAAGAAAAGTAGTCTTCAGAGACACTGAACTGATTCTCAAGATTTACAGCAGCCAATTTCTTTATCAATTTGCATCAATAAAGAATAAAAAAGAATTGACATTGAAATAGAATAGAATGCATTTTCAGTGACATCTAGGAAAACCTTCCTTCTGGTTTTGTTAAGGCAGCAAATGAGTTCTCACCAAAGGGGGTGTGGAAACAAAATTTCAGATGTGAAAATACATTACCTTATTTACAGAAATTTCCTGCCTAATATGCCTTAAGGTATGCTTTTNTATTGGCCACGTGTGATTAGACACACAAGGAATTTGATTGAAAAGATTCCCAGCTTTTCTTGCTTCAATTACTATCACTTTAGCCCCATTAATTTTTTGTCCTTCATTCTTTAAGCTCGTGGCTGCTTAAAGTTTGTGTTCAAAGAAATATAGAAACAAATGTTTCTCATGATGTGAGGAGAGGGTATCATGTTCATTAGCCACATTCCTTCAATTCAACCCATATAATAGACCCAGAAGAAGTGCCTGCAGTTAGTATGAAGGTGAGTGTGTAAAGATCTATGCTGGATTTTTCTATGGGAAAGAAAAGCTAGATTAAGTCAAAACTGTCTCTCATGTGGAGTAATTCTATTTGTAAGCACTTGGGTGGTACTGAATGCACAATCATTATGGGGAGTATGTCCCTTGCATGAATCTGAGTGGAGAAGACTCTCATTGAAAAAAGGGAAGTTGATTTTCAGCTTTCTGTTTTCTTTCTAGACTCCTCTTCCATTCCTTCATCAAAACCCTTCCCCCCCACTACAGTAGATTTAGCAGAAAACCTTCTAGCCAAAGAAGATTTATATTGGATCCAATCCAATGAATAAAGACCAATATTATTTATTTCAAGATAAGTTAGATAAACATATCTCCTAATTTAAAGATGATTGACACTTTATTCAGGATAAAAATGGAAACAATTTATTTAACAAGTAGTACCCAGCAAAGTATTGTCTATTTTAAGATAAAAAGGAATAAAATACAATACAATTGTAGCTTAGAGCAAATTTGACATGAGACAAGGACTTGAATCCAGTAATTATTATGGTTCATAAACAAGTATAGGATACAATTACTGGACAATATTGCATTTTAAAGATTGGTAATTATAGGTTGATCTTTTAAAATCTGTACCTGTTATTTTTTTGTTACCTTCAAATCCACTAGAACACAGGCAGTTGAAAGCATTAAGCTGATTGATGCATGTAGCACCATTGCGACATGGATCACTTAGGCACTCATTAACTTCTATGTCACAGTTCACACCTGACAGAAAGTGAAGGATTTTGTTCATGAGAAACATAATTGGGCAGAGCAGTTAAGAACAACAACTGAAGTTGGGAGGAGCAAGGAAAAGAAGGTACTGTAATGTTAGGAGTTTAAGCCTCAGGAGATATTTTCCTGTCAGAGAGTCATGATTTCTCTGCTTGCAAGATTCAAGTGACACCAGTCAACCTGGAAGCACTGACCACAATATGAGTTCAATCAGAGTGGCCCGCTTCTCCACCCACCCACAAATTTGGACACATATGCAGACCCCATAGTCTCAGCAAGACAAAGCAAAGTTGCCCTAACTACATCTGCCAAGTGCAGGATGATTTGAGCAAGAGGATCGCCAAAATATGCACCAGTTCCACTCATGAGTGGAAAAGTAAGAGAACTGGGGATGTTTAAAATGCATGCCCAGTCAGTCTTGCCATGGTTGAACTGGAACCTGTTTCTCCTCTATCCAACTGATTTAGAATTAAAAGCTGCTAAGAGGACATTAAAAAATAAGTTGTATCAATGGGTTTGATTATATTTAAATTTAAGCATACCTATAAAACCAGGCGCACAGAAACAGCTATAGCCATCCAAACCTTCCTCGCAGATGCTGGTAGTTCCACAGGGCTGTGAGAGACAACTATCCATCTTTGATTCACAGAGTTCACCCAGAAAGCCTATTTACAGTTAAAGCAAATATAAATGTGTATTAAAAGACTGTGAGAAAAAGGATACTATTCAGCAAGCTAAAGAACAAAAAAAAGTGACTGGTATGATATTTACAAATTTTAAACTGAACTAGTTTAATTATGTTTTCAACTGGATTTTTTTCACTCACATATATACCACACTCTATTGTCAACGCTGGAGGGAAGGGGCAGGTATGATCAATTTTGGGTACAAATATCAGTAGTTGATCAATGTGCCGCAAAATGATCTTGAATATATGGGAAATAGAATTATTCATAGCATCTCGAGACCATAATTTATGTGAAGGATGTTAGTTCATGCAAAAGTGTAGTGCTATCTGAATGGCACTGTTCCAGGTCTGTGCTCATTTAGTCTTTGCTGCAGGTTCTGTCTTATAAGAAGAATTCCTCAGTCTATAGATTGTGATCCTTCCTTAGTTATATATCCCCTGAGAATGAAAAGTTCACTGGTTCTTAATCAGTTAATGCCTGATGAATTCCTACTCACTTGGTGTGTGGGTAGCTGTATAAATTGAAATCAGGTAAGTACAAAAATGAAATAGGCTGATATGTTCTCTAGCTGTGACTTCATGAAGCAAGCTCCACTCTTCTGTAATTGCATCACAATGTTACAAACAGGTACAGGGAAAGAATTCACATAACAATATAATGGCATTTTATCCATTGCCTTATTATTTTTGTCTTACCTCATTGCCCACTGTCATATATGATAGTTAACAAGCAAGCAAAGTCTTTTGCTGGTATTAAATTTGGCCTTAACCATTAAATATAATCTTTAGCTGAATATGCTTAATCTTACATCTAAATCTTTTCAGTTCTAGTGTACTTATACATCTACCTTTTGCACTCTGAAACATCATTTTCCCAGTCCCCTCTTCCTAAGACCACATTCAATTGTTGCAAAAGGTATAGAATGCAACAAAGAAATCTGGATAGTAACC
>AZIM01003464.1:77566-88262 GCA_000516915.1 Ophiophagus hannah | reverse complement strand
ACACACACACACACACACACACACGAACAGATTGCTAGAGCAACTTATAGAACAGACTTTTGAAGTATTTTTTCCTCATCTTCAAAACCAGAAACCTGAGGAGCTTAAATGGCAAGTTAAGCCAAACGAAAAGCCAAAAAAAAAGGCTTACTTCTGTGGGTACTTTTTATATAGAGAGACACTTGCATTATATCAAAATATTTACTGTGAACAGACAAGAAAAAATAAATGGATCATAGGCCAAATCAACTCGGGCTTCTCAGTTGGCACATAGATGGTCAGACTGAAATTGCCACCTTTTGGATATATTAGGTAAAGAAATGTAGAAATGTAGAATTCAAGGAAAGATTCAGGGAAAGGAAAGAATTGGATGACTGGCAGCAAGGTGGATGGACCTAATTAAAGTGATGACAAGTACACCATTGAACGACTTAAAAGGTCAGGCTGAGTTTATTTAATCAGTCTGGCTGCTAAGAATTTACATTAACGTGATGACATATAATCATATCAAATCAAACCAGTCAATGCTATTCTATTTATATATTTTCTGGCTTGGTATCGGCTGTCCTTGATACCATTTTTTTTTTCATTTTTGGACATACATTTTGCCATCAGAGTTCACCAGCATAACATTTGAGGTTCTCAGGGACTGGACTTTCTTAGTTTTAATAGTACTATTGTACTGCTACTGGAAAAATTGTACAAACTTGGGGATGCCAGTTTAAAACCCTGTAGACCCCATTTTTCTTCTCAGGTGTGATCTCCCTCTTCACTGTACTCTTTCTTCTTTTATTTTCAGTAAGTACCTGTTCATTGTTTTTCCAGTCATTCAAAGTAAGAAGGGTTTTAATCCTAATTTCCAAGTACTCCATATAGAAATTGTGGAAGAAACACCAGTTGACCTTTTTAAAGAAGAAAATTGGTAATTTCAGGAAAGAAAAAAGTGTGTGCAGCTATCTATTTAATATAATATCCATAAATTTCTAATGGATTTCAATCTTAGGGCATTCTGAACTTCAGAAGTATGTAAGTATGTATGTAACAACTAGGATCCTAAGAAGGAACTACACACAAGCAGCAACAGATCTTTGCTTGAGAAAAAGTTAGAAAATAAGGAGAGCATACATTTCTGACTTTGCATAGTATCCAATCATTGGTGGGAACGTATAACCATGCTTGAACTGGCATAAGTTGGAAAAGACTAGTTTCAATTCAGAGCAGGAAAAGAAAGTCAAGTCATTTATGTTTGGTGAAGAGAATCAGAAGATAATGTCTTTTACTACCCTCTGGTAATGGTTGATAGCTTGCTCTCAGGAAGTGGCAATCTGTCAGTATGCGTACATCCTTAGATAGTCTTATATTCAATTTAATTCAATGGAAAGTTATTCATTTTGAAATCATCTTGAAATTTATTACATATGGATCTGTGCCTGTTCATTGATTGGGTTAGAAACTTATTTTGGAAAGGAAAAAACCATGCGAAGCTAGGGAAAAGAGAGAAGTTTGAGTGATGAAGATGAAAACTCTATACACTAGTCTAGTCATTTCTTAGAATTTTTAGCTACAATGATTGAGATAATCATGGAAGTTTTGAACAGCACAAATGTGGCTAAGTTTACCAACATCACAATATATTTGACAGTATGTTTTCAAACAAAAGATAGTCTTTCTCATTCTCTCTCTCTTTCTTTTTTTTTCTCTCTCACACACCCACGTACAGATACTCACACACCCACGTACAGATACACACACACACACACACACACACACTTGTGGATTTTCCCTCCTTTCTTTCTTTTCTATGTTTTTTCCTTCTTTTCTATATTTTTCTTTCTTTTCTATTTGTAGATGTGATTGCTTTATTTATAGGGAATATGACTGGACTTCAAGCAGTAGAACATAATGGTTCAGGGCTATTCCTAGACTAATTTAATCTTTCCAGAAGGCTATTCAGTACTAACTGAGATGAGTGGATGAGGTATTTTCTCTTTAAAATCACAATATACAGAATAAAAATAACACTGATAAAAAATGTTAGCAATATATTTTTATTCTAATTATTGGCCACCTATTTTTTTTCTCTGAGTGGAAACTTTTTTAAAAAAAATCACATATAAGTGGAAAGGGTTGTCCCATATTCTATAATTAATGAAAACTCATTTACAGCATCTGTTCTTTCTTTCTTTCACATACATAAACCTATGCCTGTTTTACAGACAGATATTTGATCAGATGGAATGCTTTCATGTGCACCAGAGAGAACAGGTTGTTGGTAAAAAAGAAAAATATTTTAATATTCTAGTTCTGATCTATGCATTTTGCAGATCATGCAAAATGGGATAATGGAAATTAACTCAAAGTGATTGCAGACTGAAAGAACCATACTAAAATTTGTGAACACTGCTATATTTTCACTATGCACAATTATTAAATAATTTTTAAGAGTGCCATTATGTAGCATTGGTTTGGATGTCAGTCTAGCCAGACATATGTGACAGTAATCAGATCTGCTTTATCGAGGAAAAGAGTTAAGTTGACACAACCAGCTCTGGCTGTACTCATATACCTATTTGGGAATAAGGTTGAGGTAAGGGTAAAAATCATTGTGAACTTAGTCCTTCAAAGGAGATTCATCTGTATAGATAATCTAATGTAAAAATTAAATGATGTTTCCTACTGGTGACAGAACTTCTGTCATGTCACAAAAGGCTGACAATCCCAACATTATGAAGATGAGTAGATACCAAGAATTGGAAGGGACCTTGGAGTCTTCTAATCCAACCCCCCTGCTGAGGCAGGCATATACCATTTCAGAAAAATGTTGTCCAATCCTTCTTAAAATTCCAGTGTTAGAGCATCCATAACTTCTGGAGGTCAGTTGTTCCACTGATTAATTACTCTGTCAGAAAATTTCACTTTAGTTCTAGGTTGCTTCTTTCCTTGATTGGCTTTCATCCATTGCTTCTTGTCCTGCCTTCAGGTGCTTTGGAGAATTGGTTGACTACTTTATGGCAACCCCTTAGATATTGGAACACTGCTATCATGTCACCCCTTCAACCCCTTGTTCAAGTGAACACTTAAAAAATAGGACTGTGCCATTCTTGTGTCTTCCATAAATATTCTAAATGGGGGATGGTTAAAAAAATGATCTTGTTTGTCGTCTTTCTTTTCCCCATGTTATTTTCATAATTTTCACATATGGTAATATGAGGGTAATTGAAGGGACGGTAATTGAACACAGGAACAGAGCGTATATTCTTTTCACACAAATTCTATACTGGCACAATCTAACTGAGCTAGAAATAGAGAAGGGAATAGCGCAAGGCTAGAGATGAAAAAATGCTGGAATTTGGCTTGAGGTTATGCTTGCTTTGATAGCTAAAGAAATAGCACTTTTCCTTCTTTCTTTGGATGTTCAAAAACATGTGTTTGCGGAGAAAGTATTTCAGAAAAGCATAGCACACATCTTTCATGTCTCATATTATTCAGGAGAGGCAATGTCTCATCCTTCTAACTTGGACCATCAGAGCCATATAGCAGATGCAAAAGGCAATCATGAATAGCTAGAAAATCAACTCAATGTTCTTATTTGGCCCTTCTTTTTAGAGCACCAACTCTCTTTTGTATTACTTCCCACAGGGCTGCACAACAGAAGTTTGCCTAGGAGCTAAAACATATATCTTAGCTCTTCAGTTATATAAAACTCCACAATCAAAAGCTCAGTAGTTTCAAGGGTAGTAAATAGTTCTGGGCTTGCTTGCTTCTCTCCCTCCCTTTTTTCTTCCTTCCTCCCTTCCTCCCTCCCTTCCTTTCATCCATCCATCCATCCACCCACCCCAAACTAGGAGTTGGAGGAGACAATTGGGAATTGTCAAACATGAACATTCAGAAACTAATGTGGGCCTTCTAGTCAATTCTTGTAATAATGCTATTTCTCTCCAAACAGATACCACTAAACAAACAAACATAACCAAAACTCCTTCTATGCAGCTGTCCTCATTTTGGATGTAAATGTCTGTGGAGTTTCTCAGTCTTTTCTCCAATGTGCTTCTTTTTATTTCTCAAAAGGCAACTGGCCTGCTTTTTTCTTTGAGGCTTTACATTCCCCCCAGCAGAGCCCCGCCTCATGTGCCATCACAAATGATGAAGCTTCTTCGATGAGAAATGAAACATTTTATTCTTCTTCCTCAAAGAAAAAAACAACAACAATCTGGTTGCTTTTTGAGAAAAAAAGCACCTTTTAGACATTCTGAATGTAACTTTTCTCGTTTTTTTTGAATACCATAGTGCTGTCCTTCATAAAAGAAAGAAAGAAAAATCAAGGTTTGGCACTCTTAAAATTCTATTTATGTTAATAATTCTATTATATATAATTGCATCACATTTTGATACTTTGTTTCCAGTTACTTGAAGTAATGAGCTATTGTTCCTCAATTATGTGAGGGATACAAGATAACACAACTTTTTTTTTAGTTTACAATATATAAGAGAATTAAGGAAAGGAAAAGAAGGATCAAATGCCAAATGTTCAACACAGCCTCCCTATACTAAACAAAAGTTTAGTTTTTATGAGGTACCTGCTCTGTATGAATGGATGAGTCACAAACTAAAAACATTCTTTGAGCAGAACAAACACATGTTTACAAGGCACATTATATTATTTACTACAAAACACATGAAAAATAGAGAATAGAGAAGTTTGCTTGTTTTTTAAGCATACATATTGACAACAGAACACATTGTCTGGATCCTCAAGAGTCTCTTCCCATCAAAATCCCTTTTTAAGAAGAGTTTTATCTCGGGGAAATGTAAGAAAGAACTATTTAAAAAAACATAAGAAACAAAATGTGTGTTTTCATGAAGAGAACGTAGAAAAAAATGTGCAGCTGAAAGATAATATTTGTATAGATTGCAAGTTTTGATTATTAATCAGAGAAAATTTGAAAAAAACTTAGCACAAAAATCTTGAAACACATGTTAGGCCTTATTTCTAAATTGTTGGTGAAATATGATTCAAAAGCCAAACAAGAAAAACATTTTATGATTAAATAGATGCAGAATCTAAATATATTAATAAATATTCAAAAATGGGAATTCTACTGGAAAGATACTAAGTTTATATCAAATATGATCCTTGGAAAAAACTGATATGCTGATCAACCATGCTGACAAAAACAGTTTCAACTGCCTACACCTGCCTATCTTCTCCCCATCACTATGGCTGCATTTTTGAGTGCTCTGCACTCTACTACTTAACCACTCTGCCATCTGCTGCCACCACTTCTCCCTCCACTGCCCACAGCTGAATTTTGTAATCTTCTTCCTCCTGCTGTTAGTCTCTGATCCACTCTCTCCTACTGAGCATGCAGGAGAGCCAGGGGTGGTTCCCTAAGTGAAGGTAAAGGGTTTGTGGAAGGTGCTGTTTGGGATAATGGCACAACTGGAGGAAGGAGATGGGTTGCAGCTCATGTTGCTAATGCTTCTGGAGAATTGGCCTGTGGGCATGCCCATTCACAAAGATACCCAAAAACAGATACATGTGTTAGCATTGGGAAACTTAAACAGCCAAGCTTTTCTTCCATAGTGTCTGGCACCAGCAGCCCTTTAGGATCATGATGATGTATGATGAACTCCTCAGCCACAAGTATAACCACTTAAGGCAATGATCAAGCCTCCTCTTCAACTAAGATTTAAAAGCCTACTCTGCACCTACTCCAAAGTCACTAGCATGGCTTCTGCCATATGTGCCCTGAGGGATTCCTTCATTTTTATGAGGCTACCCTTTCCAGCTCAAATGGGCAGGTGAGCTACATGATGGAGGGGAGTTTTCATCCACTGAATATTTAATGTTTTAAAATCCTTAAGTGTCATAAGGTCATTTTACATTTGGTCAAGCCTTCCCCTCCATCATTCAGCTCACTTTCTTTTTCTCGACTTCACCACTTATCCCTCATGTGCTTTTCTTAACTGGTATTTGCAAAGCAGGGGAACAAGGAAAGGTTAGAAAACACAAAACAGAGTACAAGGTTCATGCAGAGATTTTACATTTGGTGAAATGTAAAAATTTATTTCCTGCAATGCCATATTAGAGTGCTTATCAATTGGTAAACAAACAACAAAGTTTGGGAGAGTTTTTACCTGCCTTTCCAAAATTTCTGAGCATTGTGCACTTTCCTCCTGAATATTCCTTGTTGGAGTATTCTGGGTGCCCATCCAAGGTAGGGCATTCCCCCCCACTCAGTGACTTTTTTTCAGATTTTCAGGAGGAAGCTGGGCCAAGAGCAAGTAAAGGGCCTGCAGATAGGTTCTGTTGGTGCTGGGATTACTTCCTTTCCTTATTCAAGCTCCCACGGTAGTTTCCCAGGAGCTGCAGAATGTGTGCTGTCTCTGGGAAGCTCACATCTCTCCTCTTCCTACCAGTTTTACTATCAACACAAACTGTGCCTCCCAGACCACTAACACTTCTCCTGCCTCGCCTAGTGATGGAGAGTGACACATCTTGCCATCCTGATGCCTTCTCCCCAATCTGGCCAGGCACGTTCCCTTTGGCAGAATAGACTCCACTGCCCTGCCATGCCATGCCCATGGCATGCATCTCAGGACTACACTTTACCCAGCACCTGGATCCTGGGAGTCCAGCAGGGAAAAACAAAGATGGCAATGGTCAACTGCAGGCATCAGTGAAGTGATAGGAAACAGCAGAGTATGTGGCAGAGTACAGAGCACCCAAAAGAACAGAGATGGGGAGGAACATAGGAAGGTTGGAATAGGTGAAGCACTTCTGCAATTGTAAATGTGGGAAGGCCCAAATTTTGAGCACCTGACTGTAGGACCACTGTAATGGCTGTAAATTCAGGGACCAGTCATAAGTCCATTTTTACAGCTCTATTGTAACATTTAACTAATTTTTTCATATGTGTTTTTATATTTGATTTGTCCATTGTGTATCAATATATTCTTGGTTTCATGTTCATTTGGCAGTTGACCAATCATCTTCCTTATCCATACATGAGACCAGTTGCAGTATCTTGCAAATTTTGGGAACAATTCAAATATATCTACATATTATCTATCAAATATTATTTTTAATGCCCAACTTCAACATGTTTTTGATTATGTGCCCAAATGAGGTGTATCATAATATCTGGTGATTTTACTGCTCATGTGATAGCAAATAGGAAGCTTAGGAAAGTACAATTTGTATTAGGCAAAGTAAGCCAAAGCAAGCCCAGGCTTTTAACATTTACAGCATTCAGGACATTATTAGTGGGAAACAGCTTCTTAGATTACTCCTGGAAGCATTAGCTTATATGGCATGCACCATGGCAAAATACATCAATCCTGAACTATATTCTAGTTAACACTTGCTTCTGATCATCCATCAAAAATGTAGTATGATATGAGATACTGATTGTGGCTCTGATAATTACTCAGGCTGTGCAAAAAATTAGCTTAATCTCCAATGCATAAAATGACAGTTCCATTCACAAAGCAGAACTGAACAAATTTGGTCAAATCTGATATAAACTAGAATTCCAAATAGGACTAGAAAACTACCTTGCTATCCTGACACTGCTTGATGATATAGACATGGGAGAAAGACAAATCTCAGAAGCTCTCTATGAATGCTCCAAAAGTGTCTGCCCAACCATACAAGTATCAGTCTTAAATGAGTGCTTAGACATGGTAGACCAATACAAATAACCTGAGCTTGTAGACAGTGCATGAAGTCAATGAAGAATGACAATGTGATAAGTTCATTTGGGGTTTGGGAGAAGCTGCACAAAAACATGAGTACTATATGCACTTTACACTTGCAGATATATAACAGGGAAAATGAATCAACAAATAATAGTACATACAGCTGCTCTTTTCTCAGTAGCTTTCTTGTTAGCATCTCTGGTAATAAAAGTATTTTACAACTAATGCAGGGACTTATGATCAAATTTTGTCTAGCTGATAACAACATATGCTGGTATAGTTGTACAAGATAACTTTATCTAAGGAAAATAGCAATAAATAATCTTCACAATCTCTCTCTCTCTCTCTCTCTCTCTCTCTCTCTTAGTGATCATTTTACTTAATGACTATTTTGCTGATGGGACAATTGCATGGTCTTCATATACTATTTACATACTATTTGGGATTCGAGGGGGAATAACCACTAAATATTATAGAAGGCAGGATGGCTAGGAACTGAAAGAAGAGTCAGTGTAATAATAGAAGCATTTAATTTTTAATAAAATCGCTATGTAATCCTGAGGCCATGTTTTTTTCCTCCTACAATTCCAGTATTCAGTATAGAAAGAAATATTTGATATGATGAACATTGAAACATTCAAGTGTAACTGAAGTAACATTGCCCAGGTTCAGGTTACTATGTTAGTGAGAGTCAGAACTGGTTGCCAGTAATCTGCCACAAGTTGCTGATATTTTCTTGTTAATATTAATTTAAACATAATTCATAAAGCAGTATGGTTTTAGTTGTGTACACAAATGTGTACAACATCAGACATGGTAGGGCCAAATAAATCCATAATATTAATAAGATAACACATAACTGAATTTTGCTTTGTTGGCAAAATTCAGTTATGTTGGCAAACTACATCAATGACCATGACAACAACAATGATGACAATGTTGACATGATAATGATGTTAATTATGTTGATTTAAGAAAATAACAAATAGAATAGAATAATAGAATAAAATAGAACAGAACAGAACAGCAGAACAGAATAGAACAGAACAGAATAGAATTCTTTATTGGCCATCTGTGATTGAACACTCAAGGAATGTTAGCTATATTCAAGTGATGCTGATCAGCAGAATTATCATGAAAGTCTAGTCAAACTCTAGTCAAGCCATCAAATGAATAATTTGTCAAGGCCATCATTTTTACAAATATAACTTATGTCTGTGAAAACTGAATCATAAGAGAGATAGTATTTAGGAGAAAAAAAACTGTTTCTTTGAATGGTGCTCAAAATATTTGGGCCACAAGAAGAACATGTCCTTCAATATTACATGACATAAAACCAGGCTGCTCACAATATGATATTTAATATGAAGGTGAGAGTCACTGGAGAATATCTTAATGTATAGAAAATGAAAGGTTACTAACAAGTAATTGAAGATGAAGTGGTTTGATGCTATCACTGATAAGACAAGCTCAAAGAAGCAATTCTGGTGATATGATGTACATTGAGACAGAGAAAATCAAAACAATAATAAAGAGAAAATAAATTAATAAAGCAACAAAAAGAGAGGGAGAAAAAGAGTGACCAATTTCACCTAGAAACCTTTAATTTAAATCACAAACCAGTTCTTCAATGTTATGTCTCGGGTAGGTATTTTTTTTTTTTTAAATCTGCTTTTATTAACTCTGATGTGATTGTTAAAAAAGAAATATTGTGGTCAATTCTACTACGACATAAAACAGTATTTTGAGCTTTGCTTCTTCCAATTCTTTTGAAATATTAAAAAAGGATGATTGTTGGAATGCCTAAGAAACTGTTTTTGGTGTACATGTTTATGTGTAAGAATTTCAGAAATTGCTTTAAAGTAACATATTACTGGAATCTCCAGATCCAGTGGAGTATTTTTATTCTTGGGGTGATTTTCATTCTCTTTATAGTTTTCCATGCTTTTCCGAAATCTGTTTGACAACTACAGAAGTGAGGGAAGGATTCAGAGAAATGGGGAATCTTCTTTGCCCTTCCCTGTGATCAAGTTGTTCTTGAACTCTAGTCAATGAAAGAGCTTGCAGGTTGAGCAAATATAACTGATTGAAATGATTAATCTCTTCTGAAGATATTCTGAGCACATTCTCCTTAACATATGTACCAGACAAGCAGCATTTCTACAAGGTCATCGTGTGGAAGAATAACCTTGGAAATAGGGAAATAATGAGTGACTGCTAAGAGAGAACTTTGAGAAAAGTCCTGAGTTTTAGAGAAAGAAACCCTTTCTTGGTTTTCTTTAGTATAATATGGGGCAGAGAACAATTTCAAGAAGCTGTGGTAGCACAGTAGTTAGAATGCAGTATTGCAGGCAAATTCATTGCTCATTGCTAATCTGACCATCTCAAATGGGACCCAGATTATTGGGAACAATATGCTGACTCTGTTAAACTGCTTAGAGAGGGCTGTAAAGCACTGTAAAGCGGTAGATAAGTGTAAGTGGTATTGCTATGATTGATGGATTGATTGATTGATTGATTGCCTTTGACTTACTGATTCAGGTCCCCCCCCCAGTGACTTCATGGAGAAATCCCTCCAGTTTTCTTGGCAAGGTTTCTCAGAAGTGGTTTGCCATTGTCTCCTTATTAGGTTTGAAAGAAATGACTGGTCCAAGGTTCCCCACTGGCTTTATGCCAAAAAACAACACTGGAACTCACACTCCTGGGTTTTAGCCACTACACCAACTGTATCTCTATTCTATTTTACTAGAAAAAGAATCATTGTCATGGCTGTTTCTTGATCTTATCTATCTCAAAAGACTGATGCTTCAAGACAAATTCAATAAAAAGCAAGATTTGTCAAACATAATTAAGTAATAACTTCTACGATTTTTATGTCTCCATTCCAGGAGACTTGGGGAAAAAGTTACTGACCAGATATGCAAATATTTTAGTTATTTTCTTTATCATCTGAGTCTAAAATCTCCAAAATCTTTGTGTGTGTGTGTGTGTGTGT
>AZIM01003464.1:49950-63222 GCA_000516915.1 Ophiophagus hannah | reverse complement strand
TATATATATTTCCATGAAATAAATCTCATTCAACATGATTGACTAGCTGGATTAATAATGTAATCTACTTATTCTGGGAATATCCTTAAGCATTTTGATCCTAACCAGTTTTGCAGTGGTATTAATTCTAATATCAGATACACTAACAGTCATCTTTCCTGACTTTCCTGAACAAAGTAATAAAGACAGTATTTGACTAATAACTTTAGAAGGAAGCATAAAAAATTAATAGATAGATGATAGATAGATGATAGATAGATAATAGACAGACAGACAGACAGACAGACAGACAGACAGTATTTGGTATCCAAATTTCCATCACCTTACACTTATCAAGCATGACATCTTCTGATGACATTATTTAGCAGTGGCTATCCTAGTAGTCCCTATTATAATTGTTAATCAAATTTGTGTTGGGTAAGGATTCACTCCAATCCAAAAAATTCTTGTCTTGGTTGCTCTCAGCTCCAAGCTTTGATAACATAAGGGAAAACTTCCTCTATTTCCTCTTGATCTTTCCCACCTGCCTATCTTCCCCATCTCTTCCATTTGCCTGCCCTCCTACCTACTGCTACCAGCTGCCTCTACCACCCAACTTTGCCCATTACTGTACTCAGTGTATCACATGTTGCTATTGTATTTGTTCTTCTTTTGTGCCATCTTATTTCATGCAAGTGCAGCCAGAGCTTCTCTTGCTTGCTGTCATCTACCTTCATTTGTGCACCAGTCAGGACTTCCAATGTCTACCCTAGCTAGGGAGCACTCTGCCTAGGACCTCCTTTTGTGCACCAGATAGTGGCCTTCTTTTATGAAAGGAGGATGACACTCAAAATAATTCCCCAGCTGCACTGGATTGAAATAAGGATCCAACTAGAAGGTTCCTTCTTTAGCAATGCTACTGACAGGGCGTTCTTTCATGAAGTAAGCTTCTTTTGTGAAAAAAGGCTCTGGGAAGTATAGAAATGAAAGCACTGACTGGCATGTGAACAGAGGTCCTGGCCAGCACACAAATGGAGGTTCTGGGCAAGGTACAAATGAAGGCCTATAGCAGTGTGAATTGTGATGGTCATGGCAGTGATGGATATGGCAAGGCAGCAGTAGCAGCTGGTTGGCAGTGGGTAGGTGGTTGCCAAAAGGCAATTGTAAATATGGATGGACCTGAGTTTTGTTCACATGACCATGAGGCAGTGCAGTGGCCAGAATGTTGGTCATAAGTCACTTTGTTCAACACCATCCTCACTTTCAACAGTTGTTGAACAAATCGATGTTAAGTGAGGACTAGCTGTAAGTGATATGATGCAAATTGTAAGCAAATAATAATTTTCATTGTTTATTTCTAAGAGCATTGGGTGAACTGAAGTTTAAACTATATGCTATGCAAATGCTTATGGATTAGCTAAGCAAGATGGATGATAGGGTACATAGTCCCACAGTTTCAGATGTACCAGAGAAAGTGAGTTATTTATGGTAGTTATAGTTCCTTTAATTAATAATTGATTAATAATATTTTAGATTAATTCATTTTCTAATTGTAATACATGAATCAATACATACAATAGCTTGCATTCAGAAATTCTTTCTATACAAGGTACTGGATGCATTCTAAAGATGAAAGCAGCTTGAATTGGTCTACATGTCTTTAACTTCCATTTCTATAAATAAAGATCAATTTTACATAAGATTAAAACGAACAGATTGTATTTTAAATGTCAACAGCAATTGTCTTTTCAACTCTTTTCCATTAGCATCTTAGCAAATATCAGATGTTGATACAAAAACATATGTCGTAACACAATTTAAGGTCACTTACTTTTTGAAGAACAGTAAAAGATGTCATCTTTGTGTCAAGCAAGAAGATTGCATTATATATTAATACTGAGGGAACACCCTGAATAAGGCATGCGTTTGTTTGTTTTAGGAAAAGTCACCCTTCACATTTTTGGGTGTATGACACTTATTTTCATTTTACAGTGGTATTATATGACATTTGAGAGAAATAATTCAAATGATGTGCCATCCAATAAAAGATTGTCGTGCTGAATAAAATTTTATTCAGAACACAAAACATATGAGAAAAACTTGCTTTCAATCACTTTGTATCCATGCAGGTCAATAAGCACAAATTAATACATTTTATTCTGAAGTAAAAATTTAAAACAGCTGAAATTCAAAGCAAAAGCCAATTGAAATGTCTCATTAGCTTTTACACCAAATACTAACAATCAAGGACTTCATCTATGATTAGCAGAAAGTCTTACTACTGAATTGTGCAAAAAAAAAAAGATTTGGAAATAAAAGCTAACTTGAAAGAACACAACTAACAGCTGATAAAAAGTGTCACCAGAGAGGTGAATATATATACCACCAAGTGATGTCATAAACGGAACAAAGGCACCACCACAACCACAAGCTACCTTGCTTCATTTTTACAATCAGTTGTTCACTAACATATTTAGGGATCCTTTTGCAAGGACCTAGAATTGCTGAAGACCATCTGGTGGCTACATCTAACTAGATCCATGCCCTGGCTTTGTTTAAGGCATCAATAAGTTGACATAACTGTTTAAGGCATTACAAGGTGTGACCAAAAAAGTTTGAACCTGCCTTAACAGGAAAGTGCAGTTGCACAACATTCTATTTGTTTTGCCCTTCAAAAAGATCATTTAATGAATCTTCTTTATATTGTATTTATCTTTTCATATTTCCCATTTTGTTTCTGCCACACTTCATCCTTTATTCTCACGAGATAAAGAGGTGCTGGTTGTGGTTCAGTATACTTGTGGACAATATATCACAAAGACATCCTTTGGAAAGCTGCCTAAAACTTGAGGAATTGAAGTAGACAATATTAAACTGACTGTCTGACAATAGAAGTCAGTTTAAGGCATTTTCATAGGTTTAGAATGTTTTCAGACATTGGGTGAAGATCATTCTTAGAAACTATCACAGTGCTTTTGGAAACTGATCCTATTTTGATTAAGATGATGTGATTATTAATAAGCACATATTCTCCTTTGTATGTGCCCCCTAAGACTTCAATCTTTCCCTGAGTGAAAAGACATTAAATACAGGTCCTAAATTTACCTAACTGCATCACTGGTCTTCTTTCTCTGGCAATGCTATAGAGACAATCAAGGACTATGTAATTGTTTTCAAGAACCTGGTGAAGCAAAGAAATTTCTATTGTTTGAATAATAAAGAGGTTACAAAGGAAGAGTCTATTGTTTGCTGTAGTTGGGTGGAATACACTGTGAAGAGTAGTTCCTGGTGGAGTGTGCCTTATGCTATTCTTTTTCCTAAAGCATATTAATGTTGCAATTCTAGCTTATTAAGAAGCAGCTACAAATGTTTATAATCAGAGGAGTAAGGTATTGCTATCCCAATAGCTAATAAATGCACCTTTCAACAAGGAATTATAAATGTAAAACAATCATATCATATATACATCCCAGTTTTATATACATGCACATGCACAGTACCTGGACGATTATGATCCTCTATGGAAGAAATTCCATTCCTTAACTTTATGTCCTACTTGACAATTTCTTGGAAATATCTATCATCCATTTTTTGGAAACTAGATATTGTGCTACTGGGCTCCAGGGGTGTCAAACTCTCAGCCCGTGGGCTGGATGTGTTATGTGCTGGCCACGCCCAACCCCAGTTTAGCGAAGGGGGGAAGTTGTGATATGTCACATGACAGCAATGTGATGCCACAAGTTTGACACCACTGCCTTAGTCTGTTAGAGTAAAGCTCTTCTTATGGACTCAGGGCCATTTTAACAGCATTATGGGCCCTGGGCCATGGGCAAAGCAGTGTACTGGGGTCCCTGTGACTACTCACAGGAATGAAAATGTAAATGGTTGATAAAATTAAACAAACATTTGCATGTTAGTATTCATTTAAAAATGCAGTAAAATGTTATAAATATGTTGCTGTATTTATATGATATAAGGTGTATTGAAGGGTTAACATACACGGATTAGTATGGGGACCCTATGTTCGTGGGGCCCATGGGCAAGTATCCATAAGGCCCATGTGTTAAGACAGCCCTGCGTGGACTTGCAAATGAACATAGTTTCTAACTGTACCCAAGTAATTATTCTGTATAATTTCACTAAACATGTAACTTTTATTCTAATTTTTATGAAGTCCTTTTGTCTATGTCCCTGTTCCTCAATCCAAACTATTCACAGGGTTTTTGCTGTTTTGGGAAAAAATTGAGGTAGAAGTGCTACGTATTTTGGCTTGAGTTCTTTGGAGGAAAGGCAGGATGTACAGTTCATTAATTAACTAATCTAGTGGTAGAAATTTTGTCCCTTAAAATTAAAAATCACAACAACAAAAGTCATGAATTTAGCCCAAATAAAGGAATAAGTTAAAGGAAGCATTATTATTATTGCATGGATTTTACTTATTATTGCATGGATTTTCAAGAGAAGAAATCTGCATATGTATGTATATTCCAAGTCAACATTATTTGCCATCAGCATGCTGGGAGTTGAAGTCTACATAGCTTAAAGTTGACAAGTCTGAAAAAACACTGATTTAGCCTTTTAAATCCACTTCTTCATAAGTGTATTAATGTAGACTGAACCATCAGATTGATAGATGTATATTCAACCTTTGTCTAAAAGATCCTGTGAAGAGGAGCTCATTATCTCCTCAGTAATTGCTTCCTCCGTTTTTGCTTCTCAGTGCTAAATATATCCTTTTCTCTATTCTTTCCTTGTAAGACTTGGTTTCCGCTCTTCTCATGATTTCTACTGCTTTTCCATCTTTTTAAAATTGCGATACTTAGAAATGAAGTATTCAGGATGGGCCTCAAGCATAAGAAAACTTTATTTTGTTTTTTTAAGTCAAGCTACAAAAAAGTTGTCTATTTCAAAAATGTCCTTATCTCCCCATCAAACAACAACAACAACAACAACAAAGCCTGGCAGATTTGTTAAAAGTATTTTAATTAAGTTAAAATTTTGGAAAGGTTTCACTTGAGTAGCAACATTTGCATTTCTTTTTAATTCAGTTCAGACAAGAAATTCCAAATATCAGCTTTCTTTTGACAATTGATCACAAATGGAGATTTTCTACCATATTTAAATATTTTACATTTATTGATATGAAGAAAATTTCCACAAACTTAATATTGGTTTAACTGTATGGATCCTCATCCTAATTAATAATTGAATGATTACCGAATGAACATGGTTAGGTCAGAATTTGGCCGCAGCCAACTCACTATGTAACAACTCACCACAGGACAATTCAACAATACAATTTAATTATTTAAAATAATTAAAAATATTTTAGTATTTGTCATTCACATTTTATTTTGTCTCTCTTTTTGCAACATTTCTTTAGTTATTCTATTCTACCATTTCTTCAACATTAATGTAACTCTTGTCCCGTGATGAGTTGTTCCACAGCAAGTTAACCATAGCAAGTTGTCCCACAGTGAATTGGTTGAGGTATGGCGAGTTGGCTGAAGTGACTTGGCCATGATGGGTTGGCCAGAGTGAGTTGTCCTAGACTCTAGTTGGGTAGTTTTGAAAGGAAACAACATTGTCCCTACAAGATGTCTATTGTTTAGCATTTAGTAATTACCTGCAATACATTATTTGAATTTATGCAGTTTTAAACAGGGATACCCTACTGTCTACTCTCTATCACAGTTTCTAAGCAACTGCCCCAAGGGTTTGCTTGTAGGTTATTCTGCTACATTTGTACTATGCTGCTAAGATCACCATCTTCATTTTCTCAATTAACCATAATTTATCCAGTGTACTAGATATCTGCAACAAAAGAGAAAACACTTCTGCATCCTCTGTTCTTCAAATACAATTGTGTTATATCTCTTATCGTTTTTGAGTATTTGTCTTCTTCAAGGACAGCTTTTTTTCTTTCACAAAGAAAAGAATGTGCTGTTTGATATGTAAGTAAAGTACAAAAGAAATATCAACAATTAATCTACCTATCTCAAATGGATTTTATGTGTATTATGATAGATTTTTCAAATATGATTTCATCATTTCCATTCTGTCACAAGATGGAATTTGCCAGGAAGCATAGATGAGTAGATGCTTTCTGCATTATATGTGATGGTGAAGGACATGTATTACTCTAACTTGTCTAAGTGCAATTTGGCCTGAAGTTCAGAAGAGATCATTATTGCTCATCAAATTATATTCTTTAAGAACATTGCTATGTAACATTTAAAATCTTTATATAAATGACCTTGATAAAGAGAATAAATTGAGCAATAGTATCACCCAGTGGACAAAGAACAGAAGCAGGGACTTGTTTTCAAGTACATTGTGCATAGTAAAACAACAACAATATGCTCTCTCACATACACATACCTACAGATATATTGCAATTTACAAATGTTATATCTAAATATTAAGGAATCCATTTTATATCAATTATTTATTCTAATAATTATTTAGCAGCTTTGAAATTAATTATACAATTATTCTTAAATGTATACCTCAGTGATCAACATCATTCATGATGCTGTCTTCTGATTAGCCCCTATTCATGGTTTTATTCTGATAAGTATATGTGTGTTTGTGTGTGTTTATGTGTACACATGTGTGGGTGTAGGTGTTTATTGTTTCTCTTTTTAAAATTCAGTTCCAGACTCCTGGACATGTTCAGCAGTTTACATATGTAAGAATTAAATGTATGTTAGAGGCATACAACAAGTCTCATACAAAACATCTCTGCTACACGGGAGAGTCTAACAGTATTTGTGGGGTGGTACTCATTAATTCCATTCCAGTGATAGCTTTCATTTCCTTCAAAAGCTAAAGCAACTTGCATACATTTCCACCCTAATTCTGTTCTCACACTTTGAGACTCATTAAGCAAAGAACTAATGGCTAGTCCAAATCACATTGTGAGCTTCATGACTGAACTGAGATTGAATCCAAAGTTTACCTGGTTACAGTAAACCTTGCATTATAATTTCCTACTAATCAGGAATAGGTTTAATTTCTTCTACATATTTCAGAAGAAATGTCTCTGGGGACATGAAGCCTCACTGCACTATTCTTTGCAGGTTCAGAATCTAAAGTATGCTACAGATGGAGAATAGGAACCAACTTTGATCTCTGTCAGACATCAAAAGTATTCAGAATATTGAAGCCAGCTGTACTTCAGTGATAAATCAGAGTATTTTTCATAAGCAAGATCCTAAACTGTCAATAAATCAGATATCTTATACAGCTGAGAAACTGTAAAAAATAGTTTTTAAGTATAGAGGATACTAAGCTAGGAGGACCAATACAGGTTCTTAATTTGTGCTCTGAACTTAATTTTTAAGATAAAAAGAAGAGGAAAGGAAGAAGACAGTGAAATAATTCAAGTAGTTGAAACAATCAAAACAAGATTTGAGGTTAATAAGTTTTACATTCTTCCCTGAAAATAGAAACAAAAACTATGCCAACTATTAACCATACAGTCCAGATAACAGTCAATAACACTTCATTTTTAGAAGTTAAATAGAAATAAATAAATATACAATTAACAGTGCAATTTTATACATGCCTATTCCAATAAAAGCTACTTTGTTTTCAGCTGATTTCACTTACATATTTCTTTGCATCAGCCTAACTCAGTAGTACTAAAATTGTTAGAGAGATGCAGTCCTACACAGCACATAAATATACACACTGACCTGGCTATAAATGCCACTAAATTCAAAAGAGTCTGCTATTGAGGTATCAGAAATTGAATTGTTATGCAAATGCTTAAGTCATACCTTCAAATATCTATAGCCGAAACTGTGATTGCCAAAATGCGAATTTAATATAAAATAAGCTTGCTTTATTTTCTAATAGGAGTAGGGAAAAAGTCATAAATATCATATATTCATATGATTTATATGTTCAGTGCAGTCATTTGTAAATAACATTAACTCACTGAGCTACTAAGCGATATAATGAGATAAATATCCATTAGGTATAATAATTCAGTTACTTGAAATTAATCTGTGAATATCTCCAGATGGCCTGCTATTACCACGTATCTCACAAGGTAGTTTATCATGTTGACCAAAAAAGCTAGTTATTTCAAAGTTAAAGAACCGTAAAGAATCCAGCAAGCTTTTAGCATTTTAATACTATTTTAACACAAATGAAAATTCATTCAAATTAAAACCAATGATTTTTATATTTGCCCCATGTTTTTTCTATTATATTATTTACTTAATGTACCATTTCTCATTATCATTTAATAAGCCAGGATATTTCTCATATCATTTAATAAGCCAAGATATTTTATATTTGTAGGCTTCCTGTCCTAAAGATTGTTATATGTATATTAAAGCGTATAGTCTCTCTCTCTCTCTCTCTCTCTCTNAGAGAGAGAGAGAGAGAGAGAGATCATTTGCAACCAATGAAACTTCTAGATAGATTCTGGGCTAAGGTACATTTTGAAAGTAATGTGGCTGTACATATAATCCTCTTTCTATAGGTTTTCAACTATGCTTCTTCACACCTTCCTATTCCTGCTGCAATATGGAAATCTGATGAGTCCTTCAACCTGTGCTAAGCTAAAGCATGTGTTCAGTTATGTTACATAGGTTGCTATCCTTATTTGAACATTAGATGAGTGAAGTCACTCAGTACAAGGAAAGATGAGGGACTAGGCTGATATTTATACTGACTTTCTCATTTACATTAGGCCTAAAGTAAATAGGCTGAACTTCTGATTCATGCATTCCGTAGATCGCATAAATGAATATTGGGTCACTTTTGATTCTGATTTTTATATGCCCCTCAACTACTTTCACTGCGTTCTTGGTCCAACAGATTTTATTCTTGCACTGAGCTGCAAAGTCCAAATGTACTTTCTTGCCTAAAGTGGAGTAAAGCTCTTCCTGACATTGGGAGAATAATTAGAACTCAGATACAGACTTTCCAATTTCATTGATAGAGTCTAAGACTAATTGAGTAAAAGCATGCATATGTAGGTCACAAGGAATGCACAGAAATTGAGGGCTACCCGATATTCTGTTCTTTATGTTGCTTCATGTGAATTGAACCTATGGTGTAGAGGATCATACTTACTGATTCCATTCCCATGCTTCTATGAAAGATCTGAACTCCTGCTTGGATAGAGAGATGAACTGTGGATATATATTACTTACCAATGTACAGGCTTTTATACATAAACAAATGAACAAATGAAGAATGGGAATGAAACAATCAGTTTTCTTTTCTTACACACATTCCTCAGAAGTATGAATATGGAAAACATAGTGGGAAGATGGTAGAGAAAGAGGTGAATACATGACTGATGACAAGTAAAAATTCGTGTATGGGCTTTCACTGTGGCTAAGAAATGTATTAAGTGAGGTGATAGTCTCTGAAAATTTACAATATGCCTTCCTCCCTCCCTTCCTTCCTTCTGTCTTCCCTCCCTCCCTCCCTTCCTCATAGGATATTAAGCATATTAATTTTAATAGAATATGTATAAAGCCTATACCATATTTAAGGATTCAGTTAAAAATGACCACAGTTAAAAATGTGGAGGTATGAATATTTCCAGCAGTCCCATCTTTTCCCATGATTTGATGACAGTTTCAGAGGGCAGTTTTAGACAGGTTATAGACAGGTCCTATGCTCATTCCCTTTTGATGTGAAGCATATTTTCTGAATTATTTCCAAAGTACTGTGTCTTCCTCAGAGGGGTTAATACAGTAATTAGGTACATTCAGATTTTGAAGTGTACAGCTATATTAACAAACTAACATGGAACAACTTTAATCTTCCTTCCAATGAATGCCATTTTTCTGAATAGAATTGATAGTATTTGATGGAGATGATCCTAGACAATAGACATTTTTTTATAAATTGATGTCATTTCACAGAACATGCCTGTATCCAATTCTGAGAGTTCTACCTCTTCCATTGCAATTTATAACACATAAATTTAATGAGGACACTGCAGATTTGCAAAACCCAGTTTATTTGGTTCCAAAATATTTCAGCTGGAAAAAAAACCTAAAGCTTGCAGATTCTATGCAATGTTGCAATTCACTCTACAAGTAGGTCCCTATTATTAAATCACATTGTGCTACTGTAAAATAATGCATGGCAAATTTACTTTATATCCCCTCCAAATTAACGCAATGGTGCCAGTACAAGTTTTCATTTGTTTCTATCTTTTAATGAACAGGAAACTAGTATGGGAACCTAACATGTATTCCTGGAGATGATTCTACAGGATTAACAGCAGGATTAGTTAGTAAATCACTAATGCACCTATTTAAATAGGCACAGAATTGCTGGCTAAAATCTGCTATATATTTGACATAAAAACACTGTCAGTAAAACACCCCTAAATTCAGAGGTTTCCCCCCCCCAAGGATTTACAATATTTCACTCATATATTTTTTCCCCATTTTTCTACTTTTCCCTGGTTTTACCTAAAATTAAATACAGACACACCAAGTTAAACAGTAGGACTGAATGAAAAGAATGCATGAAAGCAATGCATTCCACTTTGCTGAAGCAAGGTAGCAACATACTTCTTCCCTGGGCATTTGCTCAAATATGTGCCCCAAACTCAAGGAATGTATATATGTGTATCTGTGTTTGTGTGTGTATATTCTCTCTCTCTCTCTCCCCCACTCCCTCTGTGTGTGTGTGTGTGTGTGTGTAGTGTGATAGTAGACACTATCACCCATAGCCCTAGAAATCATATGTAGAATTCAGAAGCTACAATGGATAATACTACATATGCCCATGAAAATAATGAGTTCCATTTCTAAGTATATAGGAAATAAGAAACCTATGCAGACTTTCCGATGTATAAGCTCCAGTGATGTCAAGGAGATTTATTTTCAAAGAAATTATTGCAGAATTATGCTGTAGAATTTCTTCACAGATTAGCAAAGCTGGATAATTATATAACATCACTGGTTAGCCAAGCTTTATTGCACTGGTGTAATAAAGAAATTTATTACACATATATCACCACTGCTACAGCAGAACATCTTCTTAAAGCTACTGAGAAAGCATTCGTATTGTATGTTCTGGTGGGGTGGAGGGAGGGAGAAAAAGGAGATTTACTAAGTATGCTGCATGGTTTCCTTCTGGCTTTTTTTTTTAAGCAAAAAGGGTTTCAACTATCAGCAACTGGTATGAATTTATGTGCTAAGAATATTACATTCAGAAGTGTTTCATATCACAGTCAGCTGGTCACCAGAAAGTAACAAGGAGAAGACTTTGAGTTGCACTGGTCTGACATGATTTTGTTCCCCTTATCAAATAATTCTGTTTTGTTTTTAGTTTTTAATATAGAAGGGTGTTTGGATGTAATAGATTGATCACTAATACACTGTCCGTTCCTCAGCTGCCCCACAGTCTTATCTTCTGATGATGTAATTCCAGATGTCATGGAACTGTTATACAGAAACTTGGAGACGACCTTATTTCTGGGAAGGTCAGTGAATGATTGGAACTAGCAAGTCGAGTTCTTTATTGGTGATGATCCAAAACTTTCATAATCTAGAAAATCTAGTATAAAAAAATAGCTGATGGAGGAAAGCAAGTGCCAACAGTGACTTAATTTATTGTTTCTCAAGAACTGCTATTATTTTAATGACAGTTTTGCTAACCAAATTCAGATTATTCTTATTATTTAAATTTATATGCCAGCCAACTCCCAGTAATGCAGGTAGTTTAATGCAGGTAGATAATTATTTATATTAAGACATTGGAAAAAATGATATAATTCCAGATGAATAGGTGATCTACTTGTTTTGGAAAAGGCAACTGTTATTTTCTAATCAAGGGATACATTGATGTATGTTACTATGGCAGAGATTCTATGGTATCGTTCAGTAATGTCTCACATTGTAGATATTATAGTAGCATTGTTAAATCAGTGACTATTGATAAGGATAAAATATAAGTCAATTGGTCTTAACTTTAGATGAACTGATAGACATGAAGATGAATTTTTCACATACTGAAATTAGGAGCTCCAGTGTTGCAGTGATTAGGATACAGTACTGCAGGCTAACTCTGACCACAGTCTAGAGTGTGATCCTGACCAGCTCAAGGTTGACCCAGCCTTCCATCTTTCTGAGATTGGTAAAATGAGGACCCAAATTTTGGGGGGCAATAAGCTGACCCTGTAAATTGCTTAAAGAGGGCTGGAAAGCGAGTGGTATATATCATGTTTCCATGAAAAGACCGGTCTTATTTTCTTTTGGGCTTGAAAATAAACACTCAGGCTTATTTTCAGGGATGTTGGCATGGGGGCCATCAGGAGTGGGAATGCAGCTACTGTTGGTCCTGCCCTCTCTGTCCCACTGTATGTTTGCCAATGGCTGCAATGGACCAAGCTGTCATCATGCCCCAGGACACCCACCCTGCCTGCTGGCCCAGCTGCTGCTGGGACACTTCTTGGCTGTGGAGGGCACCATGCTGGCCACCAAGGAGCTGCCCATGATGCTGCTGGCTTTATGGGGGCTCTTGGCCCTCCTGGTAGGGTGGGTGGAGACAGGGGGTGCTGTTGAGAGCTTAGGGCTACAATTGAGGACATGGGCAAACAGACAGTGAGACAGAGAGGGAGGGACCGGTGGTAGATGTCCAAACACTTTTTGCCCAGAGGGAGCAATTTTCTCCATTCCCAAGCACCCCATAGCTGACCAAATACTTTTAACCCGACAGAGAAATGATGGAGACTCAAAGCTTTATATACTTGCAAAGGGGACAGTTTGAAATGGAGCAATTAGCTCAGTTTCAAAGCATCCCCTTTGCAAGCAGACAAAACTTCATCTCCCTCCAGGAAAAAAGTGTGTAGTAGACCAAGGCGGAGACAGAGGTGATCCCAATGCACCACCCACTCCATCCTACTGTCTCTTGGCTTGCCTGCAGCCATGCCAAGCAGGCACCTGTGTGGGGCATAGGGATCACCTGCCTCCCCCATTCCCCCCATTCTTGTGCCTCTGCCTGCATCTGCTGCCAGTGCTGCCACACAATGTGAGTCTCTCATGAGTCAGGAAGCCATGTAGCACGTCTGGATATCCTGCATCTGCTGCATCTGCTGCCAGACACTATTGGCCCCCCACAATCTGCCAGATGGTATTGGCTCCCCACACTCACCACCTCTTGTGCTGTCCATGTCCATCCCCCAAGGCTTATTTTTGAGGTAGGACTTATTTATTTATTTATTTATTTATTTATTTATTTAATTTTATTTGGACTTGTATGCCGCCCCTCTCCTGAAGGACTCGGGACGGCTCACAACTAAAA
>AZIM01003463.1:125320-137988 GCA_000516915.1 Ophiophagus hannah | reverse complement strand
GGCATATACAATGGAATGAAGACTATTGCCGAGCACATTGGATAGTGCTCCAAAGATTGTAAGCCACCCTGTATCTCTGGAGAAGGGCGGCATATAAATGTGAATTTAATTTTTTTTTAAAAAAAAGATCACTCAAAATATAAGCAAAGTACTTTCCAGGCAGAATTCATCCCCCAGTCTCTGGTTTGACTTGCCTTTTTTAAAAATAAAGCACAGAGTTACCTGAGATCATCATTATATACAGAAAGTTGCAAATTAAGATTTTTGTTTTATCTCAAGCACTTCACTGACAGAGTTGCTTTTCCATTTTTTAAAACCTTTTTACTTTATATTACAGGTCATATTGTAGCTGTTGCAAGCAATGATGGAACCGTTAAGATTTTGGAACTCAAATCGGGACATCTTGCCAGCTTATTGGGCCATGAAGATAAAGTTCAGAGTGTAATATTTGATCATATGGCAGAACATTTAATTTCAGGCGGTTCTGATGGCACTATTCGTATTTGGAATTGAGACCACTATTTAGAAAAATCTCATAGCACTGAGATTTATAATGCCCTCATCTGAAATGAACGTCTGAAATAAGCAATTACATTTTACATTAAATAAAATATCTATATCATTACTTAAATGAAACCAATATTCCAAACTTTATTTTTCTTGTATCTTTCTTCATGGCTTTAAATATGTATTAAAATATATACAATTTGCCATTTTTCTGAAGAAATAGCTTTATATTGACATCTAATGACAGAAAACATGAACTGCAGAGAGCCCCTACCCCACCCCTTTTCAAGTTATTATAGTGAAAGCTACAACTGACTGTCTCATTTTGTGAAAATAATAAAATATATAACTTACTACAGTTTCTGCGAAAAAATTTTTTGGGGGTGGGTGGGAGCTTAATATTTCTCCATATAACATTTTAAAAATATGCATGCATATTCAAACACACTGTGACTCACATGTAGGAAATGTGGTAATTTTCGGGGGGGAGGAGAATTCTGCATTAACAAGGCAATAATCAGACAGATGCTTTGGTTGTTACCTTTGCCAAATCATTCAGTAAATGCAGAAAGCTTTAGTCTATCTACTTCCACTTCCTGTAACGTAGTCCTGCAGTCTAATTCCTAGTGCCTTGAAAATAAGCAGATTTTTTTCAATGAAGGTGATCATCAGATGTAGATAACATTTAGGAGGCATTTTATAAAATACCTTTTCCTTAAGAAAAGTGCCTAAGGATAAATCTAATGCCAGTGAGCAAATGCATCGGACTGGAGTGGAGGGGCGGGGGGGGGAGTTTGCTGCTCAGAGGAGCGGCACGTTCTGCCTGCATGATGCAAAATGAGAGTCACAGGCTGCTGTCCGTGGTGCTGAAGATTTCCAACTGCTTGATGGAATGCCCTCCGGAGGAATAGATGCTGGGCTGCTGCTATCTAGGATACTGAATCTTGCTGAAAGTTGTTATTGTGATTAAGAGCCACAAGAACCCCACTGCTTATTTGGGGAAGAGCCTCTAGAAAGCAGCATAGCATGATGGTGCTGCTGACTGCATTTCAGTCTGGATTGGCTCTGAGCATGCTGGTGCTGTTTCTGGAACTGGAAGCATAGCATATTCTCCACCCTTGTGTGCCTTTTTGCTGATATATATAGTGATTTAGTGGGATTTTTTAAAATTTTATTTTTGATGGACCTGAAGACTGCAACCAAGGAAATAGATTTTTTAAACTCCTGGAACGATGATTCTTTTATTTTTTGTTTTTATTGTTTTGTTTTGGACTCTTATTTTGTATAGAGCAGTCTCATCTTTGGACCCTTTTATGACTGATTGCTTTGAATTTTGAACAGTTGGCTAAAGCTTACATCTCTTGGGGATCTGCTGAGATTCTTCTATGACATGGGAGGCTTTAGAAACAAAAGATTTTTTCATAATACTCCCGCACCAATATAATTAAGAAGAGTTTTTTTCCCTACTATATTGCTGAAGTACAAATCCATTGTGGTTTGTGACTCTTCCTACCATTCACTCTGAGTAGGTAAGTGCCCATTTTTAAGAGAAAATGATGTTGATTTCCCAAATATTTAATAGTACTTTAATATCTCCTTTCAAAAACCAAATAAATGTAAATAATATATGTTTTTGGTCTGATTTTTAACCAAGGGACTTCATTATCATCCCATTTTTCTCTGCATCAAAATAAAGATATATAAATTGTAAGCAAAATATTTAGGATGATCAATTACTGCAGTGAAACCTTGTACCATTTTCTGAAATGGATTTTGCCTTTGCCCAGATGCCTGACAAAATTGATTGAATCCTGCTGTCCTTATAATAAATAGCTTCTTTTGAATTTGCTAAAAAATGTAAGTTTCCTCAGCTTTAAGTATGGCAGACTGAAGCCTACCTGTAGAATGCAAGTGACTGTCTATTCAGAGCTGAAAGGCAAGCTAAACAGTTTTATATCATCCAGAAATAAAATACTGTGATTGTAAGAAAGGCTCCCATAATTACAGTAAAATTTTCCATTGTAGTAAAATCATGTCCTAGAGCATAAGCAATGAGACAGCAAGCTTTTGAAATGCACAGTCTTTCTTTATAGAAGCATTTTAAGAGCCTACTTTGTCAACCAAATTATTTTACTAGTTCTGTAAGATGCAAAGATTGCCTATTCTCTGAGTCATTTCTGTTGGACAGTGAAATAATATATAAACATAAATATATAAATAATGTATATACATTTTGCATTTGTTTGTATGAGAACCATAATTCTATTGCTATTGGAATCTGCACACTGGTATAATATTAATTACTAACCCATTTGATCCCATAGTATCAGACAAGCAGAATAGGCAAGGCTATTGTTTAATTTGCAGTTGCATGTTTCATATGCAATGAATCAAAACATCACTTGACAATAGAGCATTTTATTATAAATTTTGTTAGAAATTATTTCATCATGAGATATTTTACTGTCCAAATTCATAAAAAAGAGGGAATCCTATCATATCAGTCTTCAAATCTTTGGTTAGAGGAGCTGTACCAGAGTAAGAGTAATATACCAATGTGAGGTGTAGATTATTGACTATAATCAATAGGAAAACAGGAGAATAGAATTAATGTTTAACAAAGCCGCAAGGCTTTCTGCAATTTCAAATGAAACATGTGGTGTGAATTATTGGTTCTCCATGCACATATGGATGTATAAGAAAATGAAGTGACATGGCCTACTGAGAAATTCTATTCACCTACTGGCTTTGAACTGCATATGGTGAGTAAGGTATCACATTTGTAATAATTTGATGAAATGCCATTTCTGAAACCTAAAAAAGAGACCAAAAATGTAAAAGCAGGAGAAAAACAACTGGTAGCTACAAGTATAAGCACAGATATATATATGGGCAACTACTACTGGATCTTGATGTGACGTCAATCTCCAGGAGAGCACAATGGAGGTCTTACTAAGAAAAAGCCAGGATGAACCTGCTTTAAGGACAGATTACAATATACAGTGTAAAAATTCAGCAATCTAAAGTGATTAAACCTCCTGGTATCTTAAATATAATTTGATTGTAGAGGATCTTTAAAATGTAAATGCTCTTTTCATTTTATTTTTCATGAAAATACATATTTTGAATGGTGTTGGACACTTGACCTGGGTTGGAAGCAATATCTATGCTTAGTCCCATCCTTAAAAGTATCATTTACAGCAATTTAGTAAAAACAAAAAGAACTATATCTGTGAGTAATAAATGTGCAAGCTATCCAATAAAATAAGTTTGATTTGCAAATGTTTATAATATAAATATTCAACATAGTAATTAGATAAGAACCTGGCAAATGTAAAGATGCAGCATCTTATTTTCATCTTTTTTAACTAACAGGCAAAATGACCAAATGTGAATAACATTTTCTCATACTTTTCTATTTATAACAATGTATCATATGAAGAAAAGCTTGAATCAAAAATATGGCAAGGAAATGTTTTGCATTATTTCTTTAATTTGGTGAGAATATTGTTCTATTTTACTTTTAAACTAAAATATTGAAATGCACAGGGCACATGCCATTGAAATCAAGATGAATTAACATTTCCTTGCAACAGAAAAGAGCCTGTGCAACTTGAAGACTATTCAGGTTATGTGCATGTTTTCCTGTTTGTTATTACTAGAGTCAGGATGGAAATATGGACTGGTTTACTTCGCTATTTTAAGAATTGATAAAAGACAGGATTTCTAATGAGCTAAAGCCTGGCAGATGGAAGGCACAAAGGAGTAGGGGAAAATGCATTTTTTGAGGGGGGAAAAACATGTTTCAATTTCTTTTTTATATATATGTTTTCAGTGCATCACATTGGCCTCTCCATGGAAGCATCCATACATATCTGATATAAGCACCATACTCAGAAGCTCAGGAGGGGGAATGGCTCTTCATATTCATGAAGCCTACATATTTCTGTTGCTAATTCCTTCTTTGGTCACTCCAGCTGCTTTCAATCATGAAGACTACCCTGCTGATGAAGGTGACCAGATTTCAAATAATGATAATAATCTGATTTTTGATGACTATCGGGGGAAAGGATGTGTAGATGACAGTGGTTTTGTATACAAACTTGGGGAGCGTTTTTTCCCTGGGCATTCCAACTGCCCATGTGTTTGTACCGAGGATGGGCCTATTTGTGACCAACCAGAATGCCCCAAAATCCACCCAAAGTGTACTAAAGTAGAACACAATGGATGTTGTCCAGAATGCAAAGAAGTGAAGAACTTTTGTGAATACCATGGGAAAAGTTACAAAATCCTAGAGGAGTTTAAGGTAAGACCAAACAATGTTTATTGATGTAATCACTTGGTTGATTATGTACAGTTGATTATGTACAGACAGTGTTCAATGCTGGATTAATCAGGTTTTACATAGATTTCCCCCCCAAACTTACTATAACATTAGTTGTAATTTCTGTAAATAGTTGGTGATCTGCCATACTAATTAATGGATAGGTCAGAGAAAAATAGGATATGAAAAGGAAACACAATTAGCAATTTTACTTCATAGGTATACGTTTGTAGGGTTTCCATTTAAACTAATGGTTAATTGTATACTTTTCTGTTCAAAATCCTTGGATGAAATAAAGCCCAGTGCTATGAATTAACTCAAAGAAGTATGTCAGTCCAAATATTTCTTCTAAAAATGTATATTAGGCTTCTTGTTTCTTGCATCACAGGAATATAATATAGACACCACTTTAGCTGTTTGGCTGACTGAAACTTAGAGAAATGCAAAGTTGTTCAATGAAGCAAACAAAATATATAATGTGCAACAAGGGATGTCTGGCCTAGTAATAATATTTCTAAAAAATATTTGATTAATAATAAGCTAAGTGTCTGCAATGTGACATTGCTTCAAAAAAGGCAAATGTAAAATTAGACTACATATTGTAACAGAAATATAGTTTTAAAATTATGAAATAAAGTTGCTCCATTTTATTTTCATTGACCAGATCCCAAATACTATCTTAAGTTATACACACTAGGCTTTTGGAAGAATTCAGGCAACATGGAATATGCTTAGAAATAACCAAGGAATATGATCAAGGGGTTAGATATGAAGTCCCGTGAGAAGAGTTTGAAGGAATTAGGATGTTTAGTCTAAAGAACACTCGGAGGATGTGACACTGTGACAGTATTCTTCAAATATCCAAATGGATGTCACACGAGGAAAGTGAATTGATTCTCTGTCATGTCAGAGTAGCAATAAGGGATTAATTTATAGGAAAATAAATTTGCCTTCACTGAAGTATTCAAACAAAATGGACAATCATCTATCATGCATGCTTTCATCTGAATTCCTGCCCAAAATGATTTTTGCTCAAGGGTTCTTTAAGCATAGTTCTCCAAGACTTCCATTCCAAAGCTTGAATGAATTTTTTTAGTGATGCTGCCAATATGGCCCTAACATTCCTCACTTTGTTCTCTATGTAAAGACATATTTTAGATTTAATGACTCTTGGTATTTACTATCAATTATATATTATTTTAAAGATTATTTGTTATGGCTCTTTGCTCCTTCTATCAGGATAATAAAGAAGAAAACTGCTATTTTAGTCATGTCATTGCAGAAAAATATTCATCATCAGTAATTTGCACATTGTGGGCACAATCTAGGCAAACTTAGTTAAGAGACTAGAAAGATTGTAAGAGAAATTATAATTTCAAGGCATTCTTATTCCAGATTGCTTTGTTCCCCTGCTGTTCCTTATCAGTAGAATCACTGGGGAGGGGTGATTTTTGTCTTCTCTATTTCTTAAGCAAGCTTACTCCAAGTTGCTGCAGCTCTTACTAACATGGTTCTGTCATTGAGAAATGTGAAAAGTACTTCCAAAGCACAGTGCATTGCAAACCATATAGTACTCCTATATGAAATCCAAAAAAACACTTCAGGGAGATGAAAATAATTTAATAAATAAAAAATATTTTGATAAAATAAAATTTCAGTAAGACAGCTAAACATATTTTATTACAATAAATGAAAATTGGAAAGAACTATATTTTCTCTTTCTCCACACAGGTCATAATATGGAATAACTGGGAATTCTTATGTGTATGAAAAAATTATCTGCCTTAGGATATTTCAAATACCTTCTTCAAATTTCCAGTCAGCTCTGATGGTCAGTTCTAGTGGAAATTGTTCACCCCTTCCCATTATTATTAGAGAATTACTAAACACTATTGGTTGGATTGTTGTGAACATTGCTATGAAGACCTTGTCATGAAAGGTTGAATGTGTGAACTCATATATGCTATTTGCATAACAGTAGCTTCATAAAAGCATGGCTGAATGCTGTTGTTTTGATGTTGCAATTTGTTGACATGAAATGGTTCTCCATATAGGATAAGTAATTATCTTTTAAAAGAATAAATCCACTTCAGTTTGCAATTTAAGATACTACAGCACAAATTGCCCAAGCTATATAAAGGACCCTTCCAGTAATGATTTGTAGGAATGGCCTTGAGAGACAGGACAAAAGGGACACAACTAATGGAGTAACTGAGAAATTCTTGCAGTGGAAGAGACCTTCCCTAGTTGGGGGGTTGCAAAGAGGGTGGGGAGACACAGGTATGCTCAGATCTGCAAGATTCAATTAAGGCAACCTTGTAATAAAGTAGAATTAGCTCTCTGATCATGTTTGCTGTCTAGTCTACCTTTTAAGACTGACACTTCCTCACAAAGAAACTTGCATATGAATTAAGCTGAAATATCAATGGACAAAAACTCATCAGGCTAAGTAATCAGTGGAAATTGACATTCTACATCTGGGAGAAATGAACTGGGTTGTTGATTAGTGAAATTATTTATCCAGTAAAATAACATTTTGAAATAAATCTTTCCACATATGACAGCTTGTGACTTGCATGCTTATTAAGAATATTTCAGTGAAAATATTCCAATTATGGACAAAAATCTACTTATAAATAGATTCCAAAATAAAATAATCCAAAGAAAAGTATCTTATAGACTTACATGAGCTTATCACTTGCATTGGGAAAAGTTTGAGGGCTGCTTTGTGCTGACTACCCTCCTAGATTTTCACAAAGAGGTCAACCTCGGCACCCTCTGGCCATTTTAGTTGGAGGAGTGGACAAGAGGAAAGTATATGTCAGGCAGAGGGACATTGCATGATGGGTTTGCTCAAAGAAGCCCAGTCATAAAGCAATAATTGAGTCTCCGGTATTTCTAGGCAATAATAAAATAAGAAAAAAGGGACAAATTTTATACATTTCGAAGATATGTTTTTAGCATGACACACCAAAGTGGCAATTGTGAATTTACAATTCCTCCTTTCATTTTATAGTTCTGGCAACACAGAGTAAGATTCTACAATATAAATTAAGAATACTGTAATAGGATTGCCCAATCTGTGAAGGAAACTAAGAACTTTCTACAAATATGAGGAACAAACTGAAAAATTAGTTCAGTCCATGGTCAATGTATGCACAATTATTTACCTAAGGAAAAAGAAGTAGTAATTTAGCTGAACAGAGATTGGTAGAAATCAAACAACTGTATTCAACAGGAAAAAATGGTTTTGAGAACTACAGTGGTATCTCAGTACTCATCGTAAATTGGTTCTAGGAGGTGCAATGAGTACCAAACAAATTTCTCCCCTAAGGAATAATATAGTGAGTCACAAGGCAGCCAACACTGATAAGTTCTAGCTTGTGCATTGAGTACCAAACATATGATGAGAACCAGGACAAAATGTTTACAAAATGCATTGAATATCAAATTTGAAGAGTTTCAAAACAGTTGAGTACCAAGGTATCACTGTACTGGAATTCCTTCAGCTAGAACACAGACAATTAGCACATTTGGAGTTTGGACAGCTTGTTAGGGTGTCCTCACGAAAGAGCCTCCATCATAGATGTGTTTGAAACAGTCAGAACAGTAGTAGCATGGAGAGGTGGAATCTCAATACACACCCACAGAGATCATGCTCTTTAGTATCCAATCTCATTCCTATGTTTGTGGTGCTCAGATGCATTTGTAAATGAAGTTGATACCACAGATTGGTTCTTGATTTTGGGATACGGTACAGGCCCATTCAGCTGTTTTTCAAACATCTTGAAGAAAAAAAAGTTTGGTAGGTTGGAGAGCCCAATAAACCCCCTGGAAGTGGCTGCTAGAGCACTATTAGCCATGGGCATATATACTTCAGATGTGCCATCAGAATGCTATGGGTGCTTCATCACTTAAAAATTTTAAAGAAAAAATTGAATAACCACTTGTCTGAAATGAGTCCTCCAGGGTCTCCTGCTTCAGCAGGACTAGAAAAACTCCAAGGTTCCTTCCTATTCTGATTTTCTTCTCTTACTCAGTGAGCTGTTTAATAAAATATAAATTCCCCATTCGGCTTCATTTCTCCAACAATAGAGGGGGAAATGAAACAGACAATCCGTAGTGCCCAATACTCTCAGGTATAGTGTCAATTGCTTTTGGAAGATGGTTAAAGTGAACTAATATAACTTTCAGTGGGAAGCTATTCCAGAGGACCAGGACTTGCCACAGAAAAGCAGCACCTACCAGGCTCAGTACCCACCTCACCTCACCTCCCATAGTCGAGGAACTGGCACTGCTTTTCCCAGCAAGATTAAGCACTTTTGCAAAATCAGTCAGTAGGATGAATAGGGTTGTTCGATCTCAGCTTTTGTTTTAAAACAGGACTCTGTGAACAGCATGTTTTCTCCCAATCCAAAGTCTGAGTTATCAATAATGAGATTAAAGTTAAATTAATTAGAATGAGTTTGTAATTTTGTGGAAATAGCCACAACGTGATTCCATTGGTAGTAATAATGGTGGGAATTGTATTCAAATGGCTTCTTGGCATTCTTTTTTATTCATATCCGCTTGCTGATCAAGTAAAAAATGTAATCTCTAGGTTTATATTCTAACCAGAATTGTAATGGCAAGGCTTATCAGAAAAATGGCTCCTGTCATCATATATAGGCTGCTGGCATAAGGCAAGCATTTCAGTGCTCAGATGGAGAAATCTTAACTAAATATTCTGCCATAAAGTTACCCAAACATGAATGTGCAATTTTAAACAGGACTTGATGCATGACAGCCTACCTAAGAGAGAATTTCTCAAGGGATGCAGTTTATTTTCAAGTGCAGCTAAGCAGGATGGACACATTCTGATTTCTACGTTTATATACAGATCCCTGCTTTTTCTTCTTAAGTTTGAAAACAGAAAGAAAAATAACAAGTTCCAGATTTTTTTTTATCAAAAGCAGTTGTAAGCTGCATATATCTTTTGTTGCTAGCTATTTGCATGTAGTAATCAAAGACACATCTTGTGGTACTGGTCAACACATTCTAATTTTGTGTGGTTTAGTATCATTCATATAATTTATATCCCCACTGTCTACCTGCTGAAACATAATTTACTCATCTTACAGATAGTACATAAATAAGTCATATTTATTATTCTGAAATGAAATAGACAAATAGCTAGTATAAACTACATAATTAAGTAGTTTGAATCAAAATCAAAAATAAATTTACAAAATATTTCATAAGTTTTGATGTAGCATGGAAAAATATAGATTAGCTTTCAGTACGAAAAATGCCCATCCTACCTGTATGTATGTACAAATGGAACATCTGTATGTTTTATTGTGTTTAGTATGAAGAGTTGTTGTTTTCAGATGAGTATAATAAAATCTAGTTTTGATTGTTGCAACAAACTCTCCCATCTTCTAGCTAATAGCTGTCTTAATAACCTTGTCAAACACTAATGACCAATTAATTATGAGAACATTTGTTTTAGAAATATCAAACATCTGCTCCCTTGCTAAGTCTCCATTAAAAGGTTTCAGTCAATTATATTAACAAATGTTTGTGCTATAGGTATAATACTTTTCATGTCAGTGTGTATTTTCCCAGGCAATTTAAGACTGTAAGCAGCCACTAACATATAGCAAAACTTTGGCAAAACATTATAATCAATTCTGTTTCCAAGGCTAAAATGTATCATTGGTAATTGGTCTTTTTAAAATCTGCAGCATACCTTAAGTTCAGAACTCTAATGTATTGCACTTGATAGCCTGGCTGACCGTCTCTCCATTCTCTTTTGAAAAATCCCGGAGAACAGATAAAGTAGTTAAAGGATAATCTTGTCCCTAACAGAGGAGAAAGTAGATTGACTAGTTTGCACTGAAGTTTTGGAAGAGTCTAAAGCAAATGTGAAAGTCAACAACATGTAAGCACCATGTAAACCTATTAGGAGAGGCTAGCATCGAATTGTCAGGAATAAATCTTGGCGGGCTAGTTGCATCTTCTTTATGGATCAGGGAGAACCTGACATAGATTGCTGGAATACTATAGACATAATATATCTTTACTTCAGCAAATCAGATAATGAAATTTCCTACAGCATTTGGATTATCAAGTATGAGACAGTGATTAAGTGATAAACAACTGTCTCAAAAATCACAATTAAAAGAATTCTCTTCTCTTTTAGGAATGTATTGAGAAATATATTGAATTGGGAAGGCATATTGTTTGGTTTTGCCCCCAACACTGTAGAACATTTTTTAGGAATGCCATGTATGGAATAAAGAGAATACTTATTAAATGACAAATGGCAGGTCATATTTTCAAAGATGGAAAGAAAATTTAAATCATCTTGCTAGGTAAGAAAAGTAGGTTGAAAACAGTTTCTAACCCCTTTCACCATCTTGCTGGCTGAGATAACTGGGAATTGTTGCAGTCTTGATGATATAGGTGATCAAATACATAGATTGATTTGTATTCATTTTGTTTGCAAGTATAATAAACAGGACAAGCTGCTAAATTATTGGAGTCAAATAGCAGAAAACAGATTTCTTTCTTTCCAAATCTATGACAATCCTAACCTAAACCTATTTAATATGCCTTAGCAAGAGAAAAAAATTTGAAAGGAATGATAAGATTTGATCTCTCTTCATAAATGGGCAGGCATATACAGTGCCCCCCAATTTGCTTTCCCCTTAAAAAGTGCTCTGCTGAAAGTGTTACGCAAACATCCTAAAACTGTTTGGCATTGAGGCTACTCCGTCATAGTGAGCTGCTCAATTTTTACAAAAACAGGTTCTTAATTAATGTGCACATGCACACACGCGCACACACATATCCCAGTTTTCAAAAGAACCTTATCCTCCTCCTAAAAGCAGCGAGTAGTAGCATCCCATGTAGCAACTGGATTAGTGGTGGTTTTCTTAAAAATAAAGAGTTCTGTAAATTTCTGACATTCTGTACATAACTTGAATATATGGGCAGATAAAAGTATTTTAGTAACATCCCTTCTTCTCTGCAGACCTGCTAGCTTACAGTACAACACCCAGCTTCTGAAGCCAGACAAGAGAAACTGAACATGTCAAATGGAAGCACATGATTTATTAGCTCCCTCTTGACAGAACTGTGGTGACACTGGGCCCATGCAAGAGTATCTGAAATTGCTATATTTCTGTCATGGCTGATAAAAGCAATGCATATTCAAGAAGGGCATGTCAGACAATGAACTGCAATAACTGTAATAATACCTATATTAAAAGTAAATTATTTATTTAGTAGCTGTCATTATCACAGTCAACTGCCTGTCTATGTACTCCTCTGATGTTCCTCTGAAAAGAAGCACTGCTATCAGGCATTCAACAGAAAGGTTGCAGTTGGTTAACAAGCAAAACAAAACAAATCAAGTCTGAAGGCCATATCTAACAAGCCAGGTTTCTCCAGCCAGGATGCTGGAATGCTGTGCAGGATCGCTGGCTGATTCACAGCCCATCAGACAAAGCAACAATGTGTGACAGTTGAGGTGTGCTGCTGTCCAATCAATCAGAATGTCAGGAGGGAGGGAAGTAAGCAGACAGAGAACCCCCCCTCCTCCCGCCTACAGGCCAAGGAAATGCATAGATATTTCTGTGTCTGTAAAACCTGAGATTGTGGTGAGAATTTGGGGAGGGGGGCGCTATGCACAGCGTTATTTTTTTTAATCCCCTGACTTTGTGTTAAGTGTAGTTTTACCCCGAGTCACTTTGAGAAACTGCAGACATGAATCAAATGTCCAACCAAGAGCATGGGTTGTGCTTTGCTTTCAGCGGAATGTACTGAATTGTTAAACCCATCCTCAGATATA
>AZIM01003463.1:98916-110166 GCA_000516915.1 Ophiophagus hannah | reverse complement strand
CAAGTCCAAATAATAAATAAACAAATAAATAAATAAATAAATTGTTATTATAAACCAGCTTATTACTTCCTTATCATTCCAAGCAAAAACAAATAAATGAATTAAAAAGCTCCATGAAGATGGAATGAAAACTGAGTAAATGCATAGAATTTGCCTTTAAGATAAGGACAACAAATACTTACCTTGACTGCAAAAGTTACATAGAAAGTAAGTGAAAATAAGGATTGCAAGCTGCTAACAATGAAAAGAAGTTGGAGAAGCTTTAAATACTGCAGCTAATTTTAGGGTTGACATGAGGTTTTGGGGAACCAATTCATGAGAAACTGAGAGCATTTCTGAAACGAATTGCAAGTCTTTTTGCTTGCACAAATTCAAGATTAGTTTGCAAAACCATTCAGAATTTGTAATGAAAAATATATGTCTTCTCCTGAGTGCTGACACAGAAGAATAATGATTAGTCAAGCACTATCAAAAGGAAAAGTTGAGGCTTGGTCTTTGGAAATAGCCTACTTGTACAATTAGCAATCAGCAAACAGAACAAAGCCACTCTTTCAAAAATTGAAATATTTAATTCCAGGGTTCATTATTTTGGAAAGCATTCCTTCAAGCTGGTTGTATGAATTACCTAGTGCCATTTGGAGACTTGCTTGGATGTTTTTATTCAAGGGAATTCAGATAGCAATCCCAGTTTTTTATTCCAAAGTAAAGCAAAGCAATTATGTTGGCTGCTATACTATGAAATACAAAGATGGCTACCCAGTTAAAATATTTCAAAACATTCTTTTAGAAAAATCCTTAATGTTCCTGGGGCAATCCTGCCATACACCATTTCCTCTTTTTTTTAACAGAGACATGACATGACATGTCTTTGGTATATTTTGAAGACAGGTGTCACCAAGTTTCCATAAAACAAAGTGGGGTTTTAGAAAAACATTTGTAGGGCAGGGGGACTTATATGCCTGGGCTTTGGATACAGCAGAGTCATCATTTCCTTCCAATAGGATTGTGTATATAATGGTGTTTTCTTCCAATAGCTATAACAACCCATTGCAATGTTCCAGTAATAATAACTGTCTTGTGATTGCTTCTAAAACCTGTGTGGACAAACATATACTGCAAAGTGATTCCAAATGCATATTAGTAGAAGACTGTACAAATGTACAAACAAAAGACACAGTGTAAGCTGTCATTTCCCAAAAAAGGAAAGAACAGAATTTGAATTTTAACATAAGGAAGAAAGACATTCTTATTATTTTGCTGTCAACCCATTGTCTTTATTTCTCCTCTCCTTTGTTAATATTCATGAGCAGAAATACAATTATCCCTTCAACATTTAGACTTCACAACATATGAAGAAATATAGATTTACACTTCATGGAGTATAGCTTTTTTTAATGCCACCCGATTTTAAACCTTGGAGTAATGAAATATGTTTCCTCCACCTATTGTAGCTTGTATCATACCCACATGGATTAAAATCTATTATTTTCCATCAGACTATGGTTTAATCTTGAGGTTTATTTTTTTACATATGTTATGCTTTTTGCTTTCACCTTTGTATACTTCTTTCCATTATAATTCTTTTTTTTTTCCTTTTTTCCTTTCTATATATTAGAGCAATGAAGTTATAAAGAATTTATCCCTTTATGATCTTGTATTCTTGCAAGCTTAAACTGATTGATTTCACATTCATAACAAAAGAAAACAAAGTCATTGGAGTTCTCTAAAGAATACCCCCTTTACAGCATTCAAATTCATGAAACTGCTAAATTAAATCCACTTTTCAAAAGAAAGAAATTAATTAGAAATGTGTGCTGGAAGTCAGCAAAATTACAGAGACTTTAGAAACCAAGGTTTTAAAGAAATATATTTGAACAACTGCAGCACAAGTTTCTAAGAAATATATTATGCTACTTCCTTTAAAAGATTTAATTATTAATAATAATACACAGCTTAAACCTTCATCTTGTTTTACTGAAAAGTTTGCAATTGCCATTTTTAAAGCTGTTATTTGAAAACCTTTGCACTGATTTTGGTGAAAGCAGCCTTCTCTCTGCACTTATAAAACCACAGTTCCAATGAAAAAGCGCTTCCACTCTGAGAAGTCCTTGTGACTTTGGAGCGATCAGAGTTGAGAAGTTATTTACAGAATTACAGAGCTCCTTGAAGTAGATCCTGTGGACTTTCTATACCATCTTAGACATGATCAAAGTGTATATGGGGTGAAGAAAGCGGGTGGAGAGATGTTTTGCTTCCTCTCAGAATGCTGGGTCCAAAACACTTCCTTCAGAGATTTCGAACAGACCAAAATACTTCTTCATACAGCACACAATTAGCCAGTGAAATTCATTCCTGAAAGATGTGCTGACAGCCACAAACGGAGGGATTTGATAAATGTATAAATCTGAGAGTATTATTTTGAAACTCAATGTCACCTCTAGTTGAGGGCAGCATGGCATTCCTGCCAGTTGCAGGGCAATAGTGGTAGTTCTCAGGTGTTGAAACACAAGCAATAAAAGCAAGTTTGATATCACATAATGTGAACTCTTAGGTCTTTAACTAGTCAGAAGCTTCCATGACCACAAAGGCAGCAGGATCAAAGATTGCTATGGAGCTTTATGATAAATCTTTAATAAGTAAGTGTTAAACCCCCAAAAGTTATTTATAAAATGAAGACCATTATATAACATTATATAGTATATATACACTGTATTATCCAAATATGAGCAAAGAATAAGTTAAGTAAAATGTATAAGTCAAGATTAGAGTATCTTTGTTTACTGAACTACCAGAAGGGTTGAAATGGGCTAATTTGAGCTTTGTTCCCAGCCCTCGCCATGTGAATGGTGCCGTTGTGAGCCCAGCAATGAAGTTCACTGTGTTGTAGCAGATTGTGCCGTCCCTGAATGTGTCAACCCAGTCTATGAGCCAGAACAGTGTTGTCCAGTCTGCAAAAATGGTAAGCTTTCAATACTATAAAAAGAAATATGTCATCCCATTTTTAAAGCTTTTGACAATGCTTAGAAACGTAGCTTCATTAGGAAAGGCTATTATTTGTAAACTCACAAAGAGTATGTGAATGACGGGCAACCTTCTTCATTGGCATCTGCACCAAGATGTCTGGTACCTATAAGGTTTATTAATTCGGGGATTAGAAAACTGGACGGGTAACTGTAATAGAGACAAGTCACAATTTATGATACAGAAGACGAGCAGTCCCTTGAAATTTAGCTCAGACAACCTAAAGACTTTGAGAATAGAATTTTTAAATTATGATTTTCCTTAGCTAAAAAACTATTTTCAGTTAGTGGAATTATAATGCGAAAAGAATAAAGGGGTGATAAGCACTCACAGGTTTATATCGTAACTGGATTAATCAAATTAATATTTCATATGTCATTCCAATAATGTATATTCCAAATGTTGCAGTGTCTCCAGTTGACCTTGGCTACATCCAATGATATTCCCAGAAACCTGAAAGAGTGCAACTCCTCCCCATTACTGCTCCTTGACATCTATCAAACATATTTAGGAAAATTGTGTTTCCAAGTGTCCTTAATCCTTTAATTAGCTTACCATCATAGCAGGATGAAAGGCTGTATATTAGCGGAATGTGGAAACAAAGCTGAATCATATTCCACCGGGCTGCTTATGAAAATCCAGTGATGCGATCACTGTTGCAGCTTGAAGCTATACCCTAAATGGGGCTTCATTATAAAAATTATATCACATTTTGGCTTTGTTAAATGTCATGTCACATAAGCTTAGAGCAAAGCTGCCCTCACACAGCAAGCCATATACAGAACTTCAGGGATTTGGGGCTTTCCTAGCTGTTACAAAATCCAGTTACATCTGTGCTAAGTAATCTGGTTAGTAAAAATCCTGTTTCTAAAAATATTTAAATCATATACTTACATGCTCTTCAATTGCAGTAATTTAAATGATGATGTATTAAAGATTTTTAAATTGGAATTGCTGTTTGAATGCATCTCTAGTTCATCAATGTTTTTTCTATTCCAAAGAATCTCCATGACATACAGACTTTGCAAAAAAATTAGAATCAGCCAAAGATAATATTTCACTTCCATAAGTACTTTATCTTAAGTATTTCTCCTAAAATTGTAGGTTGTATATAATGTCAGAAACATTATTTTATTTATTTTATTATCAAATTTTGAAATCACCCATCTCCCTCACAGATGGGTTGTATAAATGAAATCACATAACTGTGACTTCTAAGAGGGAAACAACTTGCTTACATTAATACATATTAAACTGTAAAGTACTTGGAGGTCTCCATAGGAAAACTGCCCCTTATTTTTCCTCTAATGTGCTTATATTATGATGTTATATTCTCTGTCTGTGCAAATCCATTATTATATGAAGTAATATTTATAATGGATGTTACATGAATAAAACATTTTCAATTGGAACCACAATTACACAGAAAGTAGCTCCCATAGAGTGAAATGCATAAACAATCTGGACAAAGACCATCTAACCCTTAATTCTATCAGAGCCCAAAGAGAAAATTAGATGGTTCTTACCTTCCACTTCCCTCTGTCTAAATAATCCTGTCATCCATTTCTATGTTGCTTCTCCAAAACTTGGGTTCAAGCTAACAGGATAGCTACTGTGATAAAATAAAAAAGTTAAGGTCACAAATGCCAGATATAATACTGGTTGTCCATTGTTTTTTCTAAACTACTCTAGGATGTGGACAAAGTTGGGAAACAACTGGGTTATTTGTACTATACTTTTTCTCATCCCAAGTGGGATAGATAGCATCATTTATGTTATTCTGATCCCTAACCTTCCATGAAATTTTAGTTGTGATTTGTTTCTCTGCAGCTCTAGTTTGTCACAAATGACATGTTGAGCAAGACTGTTAATTGCTGATCTAAAATACCACAGTGAGACAGGGAGGGAGAAACACAGGGGTGTCTGCAATGTGTGGTTAAAAACAATCAAGATAATAGTCACAGCAGTGCAGTAATGTGTGGCAAATGCTGTTAATTGATTAAATTTCTAGTTCAGTACCCAAACATCAACTTTATAACATTTATGAAGAAACATCTGTCATTTCTTTTCCTGACTTCCTCACTTTGGATCATAAAATAATTTTATCTCGGGGGCTGCCTTTGTTGCAAATTATATCACATTCTGTTCTAAAACATCATATTTTCTAGGGATCTCACTTTCTCTAGTGTTTCCCAGCCTTAGTAATTTCCCAGGTTTGTGGGCTTCATCTTGCAGAATTCTCATCAATGACCATATTGGCAGTGGAATTCTGGGATTTGAAGCTTACAAACCTGGGAAACTGCGCCTGGAATTCCCGCTGATAGGAAACATTGCAAGTCTAGTAAATTGTGTAGTAGGTTTGTTTCACACAAACCAATGCTCTGTGAAAAGGGTCCTTTCAACTAAAAGTTGAAATAAAAAGTTTCCATGTTGGAAAAAATGATGCTAGTTTGATTTTGTCTCCATGAGAAAGTTTACTGACTCAAGGGGAAAAAACAATTTTCCTCTAGAGTGAACTTTTCTTAGACTTGGCTGGCAACATGAGAATTTAAAAGCATTCTGGCAAAAAAAAATCCTTAAAAGAATACAAATGCCAGCATCACATGTTGCTCTATTCTGGATTAATGTAGCAGAAACAGCATCCAGCAAATGCATGAGACTGTGGCTAGCTTTCTCTGATGGGTTTACAAGTTTAGGAAAGTTCATTTTCAATAGGTCCTTACCCTTGGGGTACAATTGCCATGAATAATCAGCAATCCAAATTAATACGTGATTCCTGATTCAGAGTGAACGTATCATTTTAGCTGCAATCTGATTAAAGAAACCTTTGAAACAATATATTAAAAAGCACCATAGCACCTAAGTCCTAGGACTTAGTCATTACTCAGCAGCTTGTGATGCTTCTGGTCCTTTACAACATTAAAATGGGGTTTGCTGTATCTTAATCTAGAATTTCAAACATTATGTCATAGTATATGTACAAAGAAGCAAACAAGAAAGTCTTCTTTACAACTCCAAACTAAATTTTCTAATCATTAACATTATCTTAAGAACACAGATCAGGATCTACCCTGGATCCTCTTTCCTGTATTGGCATATGGTTCAACATTATACCAAAAGCTAGTACAAAATCCACTGTGTTTAGAACAGGACCATGATAAGTACATCCTGAAACTATTGAAATAAGGAGAAATTTCCTGATGGTGAGAACAATAAACCAGTGGAATGGCTTGCCTTCAGAAGCTGGGGATGCTCCATCACTGGACTGGAGGCTTTAAAAAAAAAGAGCCTAGGGTTTCTTGCATGAGCAGCGGATTGGACTAGAACAGGGGTCACCAACCTTTCTGACTTTGTGGACCAGTGGAGGGGGTGAGAGGGGATGGTTCCATGTGAGCGGCAGGCAAATGTGCATGTACACAAGTGACAGGCATGTGTGATGACCCGGGTCGTGACACAAAAATAACCAAGTCACAAAAATAGAAGAAAGTCCCTTTAATGCCTCCAACTTGGCCCCAATGTCCAACTATCCTTGGCTGGACATCAAACTCTTAAAGAAAACAGTTTACGGAGGGAGTAAATGCAGTCCACACCCAAAGTAAAGTTAATTCAAAATAAAAAACCCAACACAAACCACACTGAAGGAATTACTACAGCAGGCAAGGATGATTAATTGCAGACTTCTNCAGCAACCACAGCTGGGAGGAAGCCAAAACACAGATAAGCTCCGATAAGAATGCACACTTTGCTTCCAGCAACTTTGCCATGCGCAGTTTGTCCTTTTAAACAGTCCTCCCAGCTGCAGCCCATGAAGGGGATCAGAACTCCTTCCTCCCCCGTAGACCACACCACTCACATTTCTCCCTTATCCGCTCCTCCCTGCATGCCCTAGGATGAAGAGGGGATGGGCATGGGTCTTCCTCCGAATGCCCATCCGGCCTGTGCCCTTCCACAGTTTCCTCCACAACCACCGGAGTCACACTCCTAATCCCTGTCAGCTGTTCCTCCTCTCCCTCGNAGTCAGACTCCAACAGGGGCATGACAGCATGCCTGTCTGCCTCTTGCACAAATGGAGCATGCAGGCATGCATTTGACTGCTGTTCCTGCAAATGGGGATGTACATACACACTCGCCCCCCACTTCCACAGCCCAATTTGAATGGCTCAAGGCCCAAGAGTGGGCCACCACCCGAGGGTTAGAGACCCCTGGACTAGAAGATTCTCCAACTCTGTTATTCTGTATTCTGAAGTCAGCATTTCTAGACAGCCCGTGTGTCTTTGGTTGGCCAGTAAAGTTCAAACTGCAAGTTAGAACTGCAGTTGTATTTACATTTAATTCACTGTTCTGTTTGCTGAAGTGCCTGAGTTTGAACAGCTGTTGCTTTGTTTCAGAATATTTAATGTTATCTTGTTTTTAAATGAAAAGAAACATTTATTTTCTATTCTCCAAGGTTTATAATGGGAATTCCTAAATATTTTGCCATCACAACTCCTTTTAGTGTAATATTAATGTACAGAAACTTTCCTTAAAAATCCAACAGCAAAATATACACACATGAACAATGAAAGCAATACAATGAAATTTTTGGGGCGAAATGTATTTATTGTAAAAATGTAACTAAAAAGTTTTCATACCTCCCCTGGATTCTGCCTACACCTGCACAAAGGAGTTGCATCTCACAGACTCCTTACCAGCTTCTGATCCATAGAGATCAGGATGCTCATGTTTTTTCCATTATGTTCTTAAGATTTTGCCAATTCTTTAGTAAATTTTCCAGTTGAAGAATATGATTTAGTCTAGTCAATTTCTCCTAATTCAAAAAATAAAAAGGAAAGAAACCTCACTTTCCCATCTGATTTAAATTTATAAAGGGAGCCTGGGATTTTTCTGAGCAGCATCCCTGAGTAAACTAGCAAACATTTACAACAATATTGGAAGACAACATATTCAGCAGTGCACAGATGGTATAATTTCCCAAAAGATTCATTACAAAAACTATCAGGAAACAAATCTGACTTTTTAGAAGATAATAGTGAGGAAAATGGACTGGAGCATGTGTTGCATGATTCATGAGTAACGCAGTCATCATACTGACAGGATATAAACATCCTTGAAGATTTGTCCCACATGAGCTAAACTGCTGTTTACGATTTATCTGCTTACTTGAATAAGGAATCTTCCTGAATTTTATATTTTACTTGTTATAAAGGCCCTGGGACCCTAGTTGGTCCTTTGTAAAAATTTTAGATACAGGCTTTTCCTTCTGGTGGATAATCCTTAGATGCAGTATATTAGATTTCAAAAGAACAGTTGATAGACAACTTTAAAGAAACAATAATAAAATCATTAACCATGAGAGAAAAACAATATAAAATCCAACTTCATTAGATCAACCATTATTTTACAAAATTCACTGCAGGTTCCTGAACACCAGTATTCTTTTTTGTCAAGTAAGTTGCTTAGAGGGAGAAGGAGCTGGGAGGTAAAAACCATACTGTAACTGATTGTGCTTTATTTTTTTATTTTCATACATAATTTATGAATTAAGTCCCATCCAATTCTACAGGCTTCAGCCAAAAGCCTTGTAAAATAATTACAATCAGTTAAGACAAGGCTGTCAACCCGCCGTCCGCAGGCCAGATGTGTCATGCGCTGGCCATGCCTACCCCCAGTTTAGTGAAAGGGGAAAAAGTCATGATAAGTCACGTGATACCGCCATGACGACGCGAGTTTGACACCCCTGAGTTAAGACATCTGAAAGGAAAGCCACAAAAGATAGTCTGTTCAAGTTCCCCAAATCCATGGAGCAACTATTCCTCTTAAAATTATATGGACCTCAAGGGCAGAGGGTTGCAAAGTGACCATGTTGCCTCTGCCAAAGCCTGTCCTGAGCCCCCACCCTCAACATCCTGAGAGAAGGCACCTAAGGTAGCTAATGATACAGGATGAACAAACTCTGTTTGGTCTCATGGGAATCTTGGACTCCCAATAAATCAAAAGCAGCCCTTTGAATTGTATTCAGAAGCATAGTGACAACAAATGCAGCATGAACAACATAGATGCATCTTTGCTGAAACAGCTCTCACCTGCCACCTTGCAAGCTGGACCAGTTGCAGTTTTTGGCTTTTCTTCAAAGTCAGTCCCAAACAATAATCTAGTTTTGAATCATGAAGATCATTGCTGCCAGTACCTCCCATTTCAAAACATGCTACAATTGGTATACTAACCAAAACTGGGCAAAGTTTTCCCTGGCCACATCTTTCACCTGCTGTTCAATCAGAAGCCATGAGTCCAGTAAAAATCCTAAATTGCGGCTTGCTTTTCCAGGGGAAGTGCATCTCAGTCCAGAGTCAAGATAGCGGGTGTGACTAACCCTGACAACTTTAGGAGAAACAGCTCTATTATGCTGGAATTCAACTGTGTTATCCCATATGGTCTATTTCTGCCTCCAGACCTGATCTCCTATCTGGTCCAAGATTAAGATGTATAATTATGTATCCTGAGCATATTGATGGGTCATGCTTTATACAGGAAAAACTATCTGCCAGTGCCATTGACTGGAATTACCTATTCAGGGAGGAATGGAACTACTGAAAAATAGTGTGTGTGTTCCCCAACCATAACTCTCACAAAATACCTTGGTTGATAATATAAAATGCTAATGAGAGATTGAGTAGGATCAAAATAATTGCATTCCCAGCATCAAAATACCCTCTCATTGATCTTCCCAATGAGTGACTGCAATAATTTCAGTCCCTTTCCTGGGACTGAAACATGATTGAAAGGAAAGTAGATAAGCCATTCCTCCAAGATTCATTGCAGCTGTAGTCCCACCACCACCTCCAAAACCATCCATCAGTTTCTTCCTGCAGGTTGGATTTGAGATGATTATAGAAGCACACATCCAGAAACCTGTGATAAGCAATTTGTTATTGAAAAACTAAGAAGGCATCACAAAACAATCCCAGCAACTCATGGATAGTAAATGCAAATTCTATTGATCAACGTTCAAATTTCTAGAGTAATGTCCTTTCTTCACCCAATCTAAAAGGCAAAGATGTAATATTTGGAGTAGGCAACAAAAACATCATGTGTTATCAGGTTCAGTGGTGGGTTTCAAATAAACCCACCACCGGTTCACCGAAAATGCAAGCGCATGCACAGTTTCTGCGCATGCAGTTTCCATGCATGCACGGCTTTTGCCATGTGGCAAGGCTTGACGGAGCAGCGTTCTGGGGCCTGCGCTCCTCCATCTCTGCTCTCCAGGGCAGCAGCTGCTTCTCTCCACTGCTGCTCTTGCTGGGAAAGCAGACTGCAATTTAGCAGCTGTCAGAAGCTGCTTTGGGTCCTCTAAGTCCCATCCAGAAAGTGCTGCGGCACAGAGAAGAAGCAGCCATGTTGAATGCTGTTTCTCTCAGCTGCAGCACTTTCCAGATGGCACTTACAGGACCTGAACTGGCAGCTGACAGCTGCTAAATTGCAGTCTGCTCTCCCAGCAAGAGCAGCAGTGGTGAGAAGCAGCTGCCAACCCGGATAGCACATGGAGCATCTCCATGAGCGAAGCCTCAGTGGCAAAGGATGGTAGAAGTGGCTGCAAGATCTCCACTGCAGTGCTTTCCGGATGGATCTTCTTAAAGGTAAGAAGAACCGTCCAGTCCATTCCCAAACCGCTTCAGCCCTCCTGCGCCCACACCTTGCCCCCCTGCAGGCCTTCAGCCTAGTGCAGCAGGCCACAGGCCAAATAAATTGCTTTGGCCCATGGGGCCATAGTTGGAGGCCAGAAGAGAGAGAGGCGGCGGCATGCAGGTGGAGGCCTGGGGCAAGGCTGGAGCCAGGGAATGGTGCATTCCCCAACCCAGTTGAGGTGAATGGCAAGCAGGCAGCATGCATTCCTTACCTGCAAAGGAAGCGAGGTATGCAGGCGAGGTGCAGAGATTAGCTGGGCCATGTGGCAAAGGCAAGATATATAGGGCAGGTTGGGTGGGGCCAGCCGGTGGTGTGATTGGTTCTATGAGAGTGCGCTTTGCACGGTGCAGCACAGCACAGCACAGCACTCAAAGACCACCCTCGATGTCAGTGCTGGTGAGGTGAGATGTTTTTTAGCTCAGCTGAGGCGCGGCAATCCCTCTGCCCTACAAATCAGCTGAGCTAAAAAACAAGGGAATTTAGCCTTATTTAGGACAGGAAAGGGCAAGGGTGGGAGCAGGTGGGCAGGGCCAGCCAGAGGTGGTA
>AZIM01003463.1:47754-58691 GCA_000516915.1 Ophiophagus hannah | reverse complement strand
AAAAAACAAAAGGAGATTTCTTCTAACTACAGGTTATCCAAACTGCTTAGAAAGTTAACAAGCGGTTCTATAGAACTGGTCAGAACCGGTAGAATCCCACCCCTGCCTTTCCTGTTTTATACAGTTCAACTACCTTTTCCCAGAGAACCTTTGAGAATTCTTTTGCTTTCCCCATGACTCAGAAGCCAGAAACATCAGTGCAGCACAAGATGCAAGAGTCTGTGAGAAGTCCAGGAACTCATTGACCTTTTATACACACACACTAATTACAAGCAAACAGATCACAGGTGAGGATGGCTATCTTTAATAGCCATTCAAACCCCTTTGTGCCAACCTGTGTGCATGTTATCAGCCAAAATCACCTGGGTATGTAAATTTTGATCAGGGTCATTTGGGTAGTTTCTGTTGTCATTATGATTTAAAAAGAGTAAACACAGTTGATTGATAATGAATGGCTTCAGCCATACACTAACCATGAGTGAAAGAAAAGTTTTTGTGTTATCATTCATAGTCTCTGAAAAATGGCCTAGAAATCATAAATTCTGCCAGGGTATGTAAACTTAGGAGCACAACTGTAGGTGTTTTGAGAATGCTGAGATGTTTGGGGTAGTTCACATTCCAATTTCAGGGTGTGTAGCCTTAAGCACTGGCACAAACAGGTTCTGTGCTTCCCTAGGTTTTGTCAAACTGTCACACACACACCCTCTGTCCTTTCATGGGAGGCTGTCAATGAGATGCCAAGCCAAAGATGATAGACCTGACAGTATCATTATCCTCAAATGATCTCTTGCAATCTGAAAAAGTCAATGCTGTCAGTGTTTGGATGTTTTTGTCATACCTCTGAGACAAAATAATGGTCATCTTCAAATACAGAGGCTCCAATCATTCTGTAATAGCCTTGGATATCCACTCAAAAGGTTCTGCATTTTCCTCCCTAAATCTATAACCATTAGCAGCAATGTGTTGTCCAAAACTGGAAGTATTTACTTTGCCAATCTGGTTTATGCAACCATTATTCTTCCTCTGAAGAAAAAAATTAACTAAATTTAACTGAAAATCATCAATGTTTCCCAAGTCCAGAGCAGCAATTCCACCTTGATGCATGACTTCCTGCTCTATTAAGCATCCTAATCTCCACTTCATGTCTCTCACAACTTTTCATTTTCATTTTTGCCACTCAGACTTTGCAATCTCATGAAGAATCCCCCTCCATCTGTCCTGACACAACTTTATATCTATCTATATCAACATTTTTTCAAAAGAGCAGTTTATACGAAACCCTCAGAAGTCAACTCCCATTTCATGCTGTCATCTCTTTAGCCAATTCATTGTGGTCACTGGATTTTCAAACACTGAGCTCCTCCAGACATTAATTTTTCCTTGGCAATAACATTTCCAATTTATATTGCACATTGTTCTCCCTTTCCAATATGATTGACACCAGTGACAGGACACCATTGCAATTATTTCTCAGCAAAACTAAGCATTTCAAATTGCAGTTCTAGCAACCAGACTCTGAATCTTTTGTAACTTCTTGCTCACAAATCTCTGACACATGCATCATGTACATAAATGCATCCAGTGCACTTTCTCAGATATGCAGCACTTGCACAGAGTGGCAAACACTGACCTTAGCAACATGATTCCAGGGCTCCTTAGTTTATCCTTGTTAGGTGCCAAGACTGAACTAATTATCAAAATGCTTAGTATTCTAGATGCTCCTGACCCAATCTACAAGCGATGTTAGTTACTGATTTTCCCCACCTTAGAAAATTCAATATGTGTTTGCTATTCCTCAAAGAAGTTGCTATATGTATTCTGCATTAACTGCAGATTACTCCATTTTGCAAAATCTCACTATTTTGATTAAGTTGCTTTGCCAAGAAGTATCCAGAATAAGTTGAGGGCAGTGCGTATTTGCAAATTAGGTTATGTATAATTCATATGTATGAGATTTGGCCCAGATCCTCTCCTCAAATATTACTTGATTTATTCCCCTCCACCCCTCCTCAAGTCAGTCTTAATAAGTCTATGCCATTTCCTTGGAAAGGTTTTGCAGAAGTATTTTGTCATTGATTGCTTCTTAGAGCTGAGAGGGAATGAGTGGCCCAAGAGCACCCAGCTGAGTTTTACATCTAAACCAGGCTAGAACTTGGTCCACCCATGCCTGTGACAACACCTCAGCCACTAACTTGTTCTATCTAAATGAATCTTTTACCTGGTATAAACATCCTGAAAGTGGATTTGTTCTGCAAGTCTGTTGTAGGACCACTCTTACATTAAATCAATTTCTAAGAAAAACAGAAAACCTACAAATCAAAAGCATTACATCATTTACACATGTTTAGAATTAAAAGTTACATACACCCCTACAACTTAAGTCTTTCTGCAGAAGTCATTGCTCCTGCTACCCAGGGTTATCAGAACTCCATATTTCTCAGTGCAACAAACATTGTGAACTTCTTTAATAAACTTTGGAAAACACTTAATGAAAAATATATTTTGAACACTGGTTCCTATACTTATGCAACATTTTGGGAGCAGGAAGCAAGGGGTATGCCACAGCTGTCTTCCCAACCATGCATGCAGCCAAAATTAACTAGGTGCTGCAAACTAGGTGCTGTTTGGTTTTGAGCATTAAAGACAGAAGTAAAAAAAAACAAATTGGAAAACAAAACAAAAAATCCTTCTTTCCTAAATCAAGAAAGATTTATTTGGAAATGGTTTGGATCTCGTAGCTTTGATGATGGTTTCAGTCAAATAGCCAGCTGCAAATATGTTTGGAAATTTTATAATTAATGCATTGATTTGTCCAGTTTTGGCACAGGATGATTTCACTGTACAATCTTATATTATCCCAAATTTAATATCCTCTATTTAATTGTCTTTAGATACTAAATATAGGAGAGCATAAAAGTATAGATTATGTTTATCAATTGTTCATGCCAGTGGTTTTCTTCGATAAATAGCCAAACCCCTGTCAATTTCTGTTTCTATTGCATAGATTGTAGAGTGTTATCTTTCCCTAAGATAAGGAAATACTTAGCAGTATAATCAGGTCTTTCTACAGTGTTTAATTAGCCATTATAAAAGGCTTCTGTACAAAGAACAGGATTCTCACAGCCTATTCTTTTGTTAAGATGCCAATTAAGTAATTAATTGGCACAGAAAAACATCAATCTGTTAAAGTGAAGCATTAAAACCTAGTTTTATAAAATAATTTCGTAAGGGTTTGTACTATTGGAATGTTTTACCCAACACAAGGCAGGATACCAACCTTTTTTTCCTACAAAAACATAAAACTACAGTTATGAGAGAAAACTGCAGTTTAAAGACTTTTCTTTAAAAGACAAAAGATAAAGACAACGTTATTGGAAACACAAACTGACCAACAGTGTAAACATTGTTCACTTTTGTTTTACTAGAAGGAAGGGATTTTGGTGCAAAACAAGCTCTGATTGGTTCACAGTTCTTTGTCCACAGTTGTTGACAGATAAAGATCAACTGATTTTTAGCTGTGGAATCAACAGTTTCAGACATATAAATATGTCTAATCTGCCCAATCCTTATTGCAGTTTAATTGTGCCATCCAAACACACAATTGTAAGGTTGTATTGTAAGGTTAATTCTCTGGAAATGGCCTCTGACTGAAATATAGGTTTGCATTTTTATATTCAGAAATAAACTTTAGTTTATATAGAAATAAGCCAATCTATCCAGTCTAATCTAGCCAATTGTTGATCATACTGAAAGATTCTTCAGTATGTCAAGCCAATTCACTTTATTTGCTAGATGTATTTATTTATTAGCTTTTTCTTTGGCATTTCCTTGGTAGCATATATAATATGCCCTCCTCCTGTCTTTCCCTACAGCACTATGAGTTCTGAGTTTCCCTACAGTCCTGTGAGGCAACTGAGGATGATAGGTAATGATTGACTCAAATCATTATGTGATCAAATTGATATCAGTGAAATGCATGCCAAATTGGCCATTGATTATAATTAAGCTTAGGGGTTTTTTTTTTCCAAAGGAAGGACATTGTGATAGCTACAACTTTGAGGACCAGTTGTAAGTACCACTTGTTCAACACCATCCCAAGTTCAAATAATTGTGGAATGAGTTGTCAATAAGCAAGGACTACCTGTAATGTAAAATATATGTGTATCACATGTGATCATAATGTTAAAGGAGATAAAATTCCTTGTGTGTCCAATCACACTTGGCTAATAAAGTATTCTGTTCCATTCCATTCCATTCCAGTCAGACTGGCCACAGCCTGCTCCCTAGAAAAGAACAACCCTTGACTCCATAGGTATTAGAAAAAAGGTACTTTTACTAGAGACACTGAGTGAGCATGAGCAAAGCAAGCTGTGGAAAAAAAAACCACACAAAAATCATATAGTGAAAGTGATCCCCAATGTCCAAACCCCTCCCCCTGTGAGACTAGTCCAACCAGGTCCTGTCCCAATGTTTTGGGAACCAGTGCCTTGGGCTGTTGTAAATTCCTTTCCCAGGGCCAGCATCCTTGAAGGCAGTAAGATGGCTCGGTTTGGAACCTCTGGTTTCTGTTACTGTCCATACTCCACAATTTTTCCACAACATTCTTGTAGGTAGGCAGCTGACATTCAGCCCTCCTTTTCAAAGGTGTTAGCCCTGGGGGTGGGAAAAGGAAGATTTAAGTAAGCACTCAAACAGGGTTGGGCAATTGGGGTTTGTCTGGTGGAAAAAACACAGCAGTTTGGCAACTCGAAAATGGTGTCCATCAACCCACTCGGATTGTGAGGTGGGAAATGTTTCCACACAATTAAGTACTGTACTTTGCCTTTGTGTTTTCAGGAATTCAAAATCTCTTTGACCTCAAAGTGTTGCTCCCCTTCTATAAAAATGGGAAGGAGTTGTGTGGAAGGACGAAGAAGGGGGAAGTGATTTCTGGTTTTAGCAAACTACAGTGTAATACAGAGTGGATTCTTTTCAGGTTCTTTGGCAGTTCTAGTTGTACTGTGTCTGGGTTGATAATTTTGCTGATAGGGAATGGACTATGTACTTAGGGCCCAATTTTTTTGGCGGGGGGGGAATTGTTGGGTAGACTGTATGTATTTTGTAGAAAAGCATACTCTGTCACCCACTTTAAATTTCATTGGCTTGATGTGCTTTTTATAAGTCTAATGTTTGTAGGCTTCTGGCCACATTCTAGTAACAATGGATTTGGGGGGTTTCCAAGGGTAGCTCAGGGATTGCAACAAAGTCCTGACCCAAGGCTACCTTAAAAGGAGTAAAACCAGTGGTGATATGCACCGAGTTTTTATATGCCACCTCTAAAAATGGCAAAAGATCAGTCAAATTATCCTATTGGTAATTAATATAGTATCTTCCAGTACTGAATTGGCTCTCTCACACACCCTCATTCATTTGGGGTGATGGAAGGAGCTTAAGGTTTAGGCGGTTCCCATCAATTTTAAAAAATTATGCCAAAATCACAAAGTGAATTGTACTCTCCAGTCTGAGATGATATGATCAGGGATATCATGAAGCCTATAATCAAGTTGTACAAATAGTTTGGCCATGGTGAGGGCCAATGGGCTCTTCGGGCACGGAATGAAATGGACTTGTTCTGAGAATATGTCTATAAACACTCAAATTGTGGTGTTCTCTACACTCTCAGGTAGTTCCACTATAAAGTCCATAGAGATCTCCTTCCAAAGTGCATGAGGGTTTGCCACTGATTGTAGTAGCCCCATAGGTTTCCCTGGCCAACTTTTGGCTGAAGCACAGACTGGGCAGCTGGCCACATAGCTTTCAATACCGTTTTTGAGGGACTAAATGTAGGGTTTTTACAAAGCTGAAATGCCTCGCTGCTTTTGAGTTGTGGCAATTTTGTAGGATCATAGGTCATTGGGGGCGGGCAGGACAAATAACTTCGTCCCTACACAGGCCAGTCCATCCCTGATGGTGAACTTTTCTTTATGGGCCATCTGCCATTCATCATCTTTTAAGAAGGCTTTCAGTTTGTCTAGCATTTCACCAGGAATGTCTTGTTCAGCTTCCCCCTGACCCCTCGTGATTACTGCTGCTGCCAATTGGTTTGACAGAATGACTGGTTTGATTATTTTGGGTCTGGCATTGTTGTATGGAGGTAGTCTGGACATGGCATCCACTAGAAAAATTTTCCCTCCTGGGGAAAACCCCCTAAGGGGAAAAAAAAACCTAAGGCTTACTTAGGAATAACCTCCACAGAATTTTTAAGGCTTCTTGTGCTCTGTTAAGACTTCAAATGAGTGTTTAGACCCCTTCAGGAAATCAGATTAGTAATGGCCATCAGATTACTAATGCCCACCAAACTCTCCCAGACTGCTCACCCCTGGTCTGTATCAGTTAATTTTTTTAGAGGTGTAGGAGCATGCGTGGGGGATGTTCTTGCAACAATACAGCCCCTACAGCTATGTCACTAGCATCCACTTGGATTACAAATGGGGCATCTGGGTTCAGGTGTCTTAGCATGGGTATCACTGTGAACAGCCACTTAAATTTCTCAAATGCTGCCTGGCATTCCATAGTCCATTTCAAGGGTTGGCTAGGTTTGGGTTTCCCTCCCCTTTCATCTTTAGTAGATTCATGATAGGTAGGGCAATTTGTGCAAAAGAGGTAATAAACTGCCAGTAAAAGTTTGCAAACCCCAGGAAGCTTTGAAACTGTTTTCTTGTGTGAGGGAGGAACATTCTAGTATCCCCTTAACCTTTTCTGGTTCTATTTCTACACCCTTGTGTGAGATCTGGTATCCCAAGTATTTGATTTTGTCCTGATCACACTTTGAGAGTTTAGCATACAACTGAGCTGCCCACAATTCTTTAGCACTGCTCGCATGAGCTTAACATGTTTGTCTCTTGTTTTGGTGTAGATCAGAATGTTATTTAAATACACCAGCACCCCCTTGTATAGCGATTCATGCAGGATTTCATTTATCAGCTGCATGAACACAGCAGAGGCCCCTTGTAATCCAAAAGGAAGCACTCTGAACTGGAAGCACCCCAGAGGACAGTTGAAGGCCATTTTCTACTCATCCCCTTCCTTAATCCTGACATGGTAATATGATTTGCACAAGTCCACTTTCATAAAAATATTTCCCTTGGTTAGGTGGGCTAACACGTCCTTCATAAATGGCAAGAGGTACATCTTTTCCTCACAGACTGCATTAAGCCTATGGTAATCCACACACAAACAGGGAGGGCTATCTTTTTTCTCTTGTAATAACACTGGGGTGGCTACCTGGAGCCTGGCTGGCTGGATGAACCTGCATTGCAGATTCTTGTCTATGAATGCATGAGTTCTTCCAGCTCCCAGGGGGTCATAGAGTACAGTTTAGTTTTTGGTAGCTTACTTCCAAGGATAGATCTCAATGGTGCAGTCTATTGACCAGTGTGGCAAGAACACATCGATCCCTTTTCACTAAACATGTGCCCTAGGTTCCAATATTCTTTGGGGATTTTTGGGTCCTGCCTTGGTTAGTTTTGTGCCACTACAGCCAGTTTCATTACACTGCAAGAGGCTTTGCTGCTAGCCTTCTGTGAAAAAGCTTTTCCTCTATCAGACTCCCACTATTGGATTTTAACAGTCTCTTTCACCAGTTAACATAGGGGTTCAATTTCTGAAGCCATGCCAGTTCCAAGAGGGGCCTATCAGGTCCCCATAGGGATGTTGCCATTCTAGAGGGGGGGCAGTTTGTTGGAAGGGGCAGAGGGGAGGTTGATGCAGCACTGTTCAGCTGTTCTAGGTGGCAGGGATTGCCACTGCCTATCACCGCTGCTGCTGCCCGTTCACCGGCAATTGGCGAACAGGCAGCAGCAAATGGGTAATGGCAAATGGGAGGCAAACAGGCCACAGTGAATGTGCTATGGCAAACAGGCCATGGCAAATAGGCCACAGCAAATGGGCTGTGACAAACAGGTCACAGCGAATAAGCCATGGTGATCCCTGCCACCTAGAACAGCTGATCTGCAGTATTCTGGGAGGCAAATCCAATCATCAATCAGCTGCTTGGCAGCAAAGGCTCCAGTATTCCCTGGTGGTGGCAGCAGCTCAGCTCAGCTGACTGACCAGTGGTGGGCGCAATGGAGCAGAGCCCTGACAAGCCATGTACTGGGGCTGCAGTAATGTGCTGAAGCTGACCAGGCTGTTTGCTGTTTGCTGCAAGGACACTAGCCAGATGAATACTGAATGGATGCTGGGAAGCAGAGGTAGATTTTTTTGTTGTTTTCCTCCTCTAAAGCTAATGTGCATCTTATAGTCCAGAGAGTCTTATAGTCCAAAAAATATGGTATTTGTAGTAAAGAATTCTGAACCATAATAAACCAGATTTATCATTGTTTCCTTCAGAAGTTTTTGACTTGGATTTTTTTTAATTCTGTTTTGCAGGTTAATGGAGACTTACAATCTTTTTCTGAATATATGATTGCAGGAGAATAACATATTTTGTAGTGATGTCATCTGTGGTGGGGATTAATTGGAAATCTTTTGTGATTATTTTTATTAATGTGTAAACTAGGCTATTGTATCTTGCAAATACTGGCACTGCTTTTATAGACATAATCTTTCTTTTTCAGTTCAGCAGTAAGTCTGATTCATAAACATTCAAGTAAAAAAATTCCAATAATTATTTAGCAGATTCTATTACATTTTGACAGATGCATTAATGCAGAATCACATGATGCTAAGTATTCTCTCATGAATCTGAATTAGAAAAGTTTATTCAAATAAAGATTCGGGTTTTTGAGCTTAAAGCAAACCAGGATGGTTATTTTCAAATGTTCTATTCTTTTCAGCACCCATTTTAAAGACTTGACCAATTCTTGAAGGAGCTAGTTACATGGCATGTTACATAGAGAAACTGAAAGTTTCATAGGAACATTTGTTCTTAGGAGTTCTGGCCAGGACAAGCCAGTCTGCTTTCTATGGTCACTCATTTTGGCTGAGAAATGAACCCTTCACAATCCTTGCCTGGATTTATGGTTGCTAATCTTTTTAAGGAAGCTTTACTGATGAGATTTTGAGACATTTCAGGATTTAACAGGATTAGTTATAGTTTTCAGACGACTATTATAGAAATTTCTGTATATGCTATTAGTGTGTGTGTGTGTGTGTGTATCTCCATCAGTGGTGGGATTCAAAATTTTTTANAAATTTCCACTACTGGTTCTCCAGAACTGTTCAGAACCTGCTGAATACCACCACTGATCTCCATCCATGATCCATGGGTTATTTTCTAAGGAATATTTTAGTTTGAATCACTTATTTTGAATGTCATTAATGGACTTCCGGTGGCATTCTTGTCGACAACAGATTGGAGACCATGATTGTGCATGGCTTTGATCTGTGCTTACCCTGTTGGATGGGTCCTTAAAGGACTGGATCCATCTGACCCACCTCGTAGGGGTGGGGCGAAGAGGGGGAGACTGCCAGCTGGGTCAAGGGGAGCCACATCTCCCTTCCCTGGCTTGGCAAACTCCCCTAGAAGAAAGGGAGAAGCAGCAGTCTTTAATGGATGCCCTGAAGATGGGAAGCTGCCATCTGTGCTGGAGAGTGAAAGTGGCGTGGCATGTAACCAGATAAAAGACTTTGAACATTTTTTTTGATAACCCCGAAAAGTGGAAAGAAAGAGCCCTTGTTTGGAAGAGTGGTAGCGGTGAACGAGAAATAAGAGGAAAACATAAGATAAAGAAAAAACTGGAAATAAAAGAATTATATGTGATTAGAGACTAAATTTGAAATAACATATAGAACTGGACACTAATTAGGCATTGGATAAAATGCTGGACTTATTTGGAACTGATAAAATTTAATATTAATATTACGGAAAAGTGAATTAAAAATAAAAGAATTTTAAGAAGAAAGCAATACAGAGCACCACCTAAAAGTTAAAGACTTCTTTCTTTTATGTTTCTATGGAAAATTACTGGTCGTATAGAGAAGAAATGGAATAAAAGATTATTAATATAACAAGATCCCCGGAATTCTTATAAAAAAAAAGAAGGGGGATTACAGTTAAACATAAAAGAATGCAATACTTTGGGACTGTTAGAGGTTGGCTGTGACAAGAAAACAGAAGAAAGAGAAAGTGAGACAAAAGGAGACTTTTCACAAGGACTATAGCAGAAAAACTTGACTTTTAACAAAATAAAGAATAACTTAATAGACCAAAGAAATGGAAGAAATAAGTAAAGAATTTAAGTCGGAGCTCCAAAATGTGAGAGAGATGTTTAAAGAAAGAATGAAACTGGTGGNGACTATAGCAGAAAAACTTGACTTTTAACAAAATAAAGAATAACTTAATAGACCAAAGAAATGGAAGAAATAAGTAAAGAATTTAAGTCGGAGCTCCAAAATGTGAGAGAGATGTTTAAAGAAAGAATGAAACTGGTGGCGTTAATGCTGAGTAAAGTAATGGCGTCATAGCTCACGGAAGAACAAAGGAAGCTCAGAGACAATGAAAATAACAGCCTTGATGAGCATGAAGAACAATGACCATTGTCAAAGGATATAAAAGGACTTAAAACAGAGACATCGACATTAGAGACAATAAACAAAAGAGATAAGACACTCAAGATTAAGAAGAAGAAGGAAATATGTAAGAAGAAACCCCAAAAAAGGGAACTGAAAAAGGGGGGGGGAAACATGGCTGATGGGCAGAGGGAAATAAAAACAAAATTAGAAGGGAAAAAGTAGAAAGGTTGGGGAAACTTAGAAAAAGGAAACCTAGCCAAAATTAAAAGGAATGATAAAGTTATGAGATTTAGAGATAAGGGTTAGGGATTATATAAGGGGGATTCCACATGGGAATGTATACTAGCACTTAGTTTAAAATTGCTGTAAATTATTTTAGGATTATATAACTATATAACTATATAACTATATAACTATATAACTATAACTATAACTATAACTAT
>AZIM01003459.1:2271-12754 GCA_000516915.1 Ophiophagus hannah | reverse complement strand
GTGTAGGGTCTCCTGCTTGGGGGGGGGGGGGTTGGACTAGATGACCTACAAGGTCCCTTCCAATTCTGATTATCTGTATCTGTTTGTTCTGCAATTCAACAATATGGATGTCCCCTTGTTGCTATGAAAGACTCTTTTCTGTAGTTCTCTGCTGCCATCTAATGATTGTCTACATTTGTGTTGCTTTACAAGAAGCTCTAAACCTTACATCACTCATATTCCTTGGCTGGGATGCAGAGATTAAGAATTTTTTAAATGTGCTTCTTAATTTACTGTCTGTATGTCACTAGAGTAAGCTAGATGAGCCATGGTTACCTATTGGAGCAGATTCTTTCTGAAGAATTATTTGTATTACACCTTATGCTTTTTAAGACAAATGTTTAATTAAAAGCTCAGTCTTTCTGGAATTTCTGGAACTAACAGCTAGAGAAAAATCTGACCCTTTTAATATAAACATGAAAGCTGGGGGTGGGAAGCTGCACTGTCCTTGACAGATTTTATTTAAGAGTATATTTTTACTGGCAGCTATGTTGCAGCCCTGCTGGCAAAGCTTGGCTGCTCAGTCTGTGGTTGATGATGTAGGCTGCTCCCAGCCTTTTCTGTCTGTGCCCTGGCTGTGCTAGTATGAGTGGGCCGTGGCCCTCAGAGGCAATTGATCTATCAGTAATATTGTTAAAAATATAATATATATATATATATATATATATTAAATAATAATATAATATAATAATAATATAAAATATAGCCATATTTCCTTTGCCATTCTTAGGTCATACGTATCTTATATCTTTAGCTTCAGCATATCCTGATGCTAAAGGTAATATTTTGAGTAGTATGGAGGATTTTTTTTTCTTTTTCCCGTTCAATCATGTCCATTTCTAAGGCACTGCCTAGACAAGAGCCTGCAGTTTTCTTGTTAAGATTTTTTTCAGAAATGATTTGCTGTTGCTTCCTTTCTAGGGCTGAGAGAAAATGACTGGTCCAAGGTCACCCATCTGGCTTTGTGCTCAGCATGGGACTAGAACTCACGATCTCCCAGTTTCTAACCTGATGCCTTAACCACTATACCGATCTGGCTCCCAATTCATGTAATTTTTTTAAATTCCATTTCTCCCATAGCCAGTCAGTTTTCTGCAGTCCCCCAATTCCCTGTTCATCATAGTGAATTGTGAGAGAACCAGTATAGCTCCTCCTAGAGCAGGGGTCTCCAACCTTGGCAACTATAAGTCCTGTGGACTTCAACTCCCAGAATTCCTCAGCCAGCAAAGCTGGCTGTGGAATTCTGGGAATTAAAGTCCACAAGTCTTACAAGTTGCCAAGGTTGGAGACCCCTGTCCTAGAGGCTTGCTAATGGCTCTTTGGCAAGTATCTAGGGCAGTGATTCTCAAGCTGTGGTCCACAGACCTCTGAGGGGCCACAACATTATCACAGAGGGTCCACGAAGGCTTGAAGAAATATTATGATTTAAGTCTTGAGATAATTGTTATGATTTAAGTCTTGAGGGGTCCGTGGCCATGAATTGTGGCCAAAAAAGATATTTAAAGGAGGTCCATGGTGAAGAAAAGGTTGAGAACCACTGGTCTAGGAAATATGATAGAAGTGACTTTGATTATGTGACTAATACCATCATTCATTGAAAAAGACTTCCAAAATATTATGCAGGTATTACTGTATAAATAATTAAGACCTCTGTTTTCAGCAGTGCCCATCATTTGCAGTCCCAGAGCAATTCCAGTACTATAAAATCTGCCCATGTCTTGGGTGGGTAGCAGAGGCTCTTTACACTCATAGGTTGGTGGTGGTGAGAATTACCCTGCACCATGGCTACAGCAAAAGAAATGTCAATGATTTTCATGAATGGAAGTTTAGAAAGTTGAATTTTAATTGATGGTGAGAGCTTAAAAAGGATTAAAAAGCTTGGGTTTAATTTTGTTAATTGGCTGGACCTGCACGGCTTGTGGTGAGTTTAGCTTTGCAAATACTATAACCCAATTAATGCTGGGATTAGTACTACTGAGATTTTAGCCCTAAATAGCCATGGTGGTCTGGGGTTAACTAAAGGTTCCCCAGCCATTCTAATAGGAGCGAAAGGGCAAGTCTTCTCCTATTACTGGACACAGAAGAAATCAAAAACAGCCCCTGAGCTGCCGTAGGAATCTCCTCTTGCTGTTCCTGCTTTTTACCACCACCCCACTTGCTTGTGACACTGGGAAGAAAGGGGCAAGAATGAGGAAGCCCCTTCAGCTCAGCCAATCCGGCAACCAATTCTGATTGGACCTCATGTTTTTTGTTTTTGAACTTTTTCTTTAAAAAATGTTCTTTAAAGGGTAAGGAGGGAGAGTCACTCAGCCATCTTTGCAAGGACTTGCACAATATCAGAAATTTCTGGCTCTTGTTTGACCTGGGCATTGAGGCTCATGTGCTGTTGATTTAGTGGATAAGTAACAGGTACTCCATTCAGGTCAACTGAGTTTTTGACCTAGCTATTGATTTGTATTGTTTATCTACCGTGTTCACACGTACTGAAAAAAATAAGTAAAACTCTATATAATATATAAATTCCATTTGAGTTTTGATTTTGAATACAAAGTTAATGGAAACAGTATAGATTCACACCCTAGTTATCTGAAATGTGTTGTATACTACAGTAAGTAGTCTGTGGTATTAAGTGATTCAAAAATATTTTTTCATGGGCAGAACCAATTTTGAAATTGATTTGACAGATATTTTAGGGTGTATAATAAGACATAGCTTTTCCCTTCTTTGCATCTTTCTCTGTGTCTCCATTTGAACACGCTGTAGGTAACTGGGAACTGCATTGCTTGGGATGCGTATCCTCTGCTCTTTCCAGTCTCAGTTGGCCTTGTTTGTTTTGAGCAATCTTGCCAACACGCTAAATTAGCCGTATAATGCCATGGTGGCATCCCATTCATTATGTGATCTCCATCTGGATCAATTACATTACCAAATAAGGAAAAAATAAGGATTTCCGGTTTGGGTTTCTTCAGTGACGGACCAAAATCAGTGATCGTGCGCGGTTTTGATCCGTGCTCTCTGCTGGAGCGCCCCAATCCTTTGGATTCGGGGCTGAAGCCACTCCATAGAGGTGGTGAAGAGGGGGGAGACCACCAGTTGAGTCGAGGGGAGCCGCATCTCTACTCCTCGGCTTGGCATTACTCCCTTTCCCGAAGGCCGTTGCAGCAGTGGTCAGAAACGGCCATCTCAAAGAGGAACCTGACCAGACAAGATTGAGCAGGAGGGAAGACAAAGGGAGAGAGCTTGACAGACTGGGCTAAGCTGAGATAACATCTATGCAAGAGCCCCCGGAAAGGGGAAGTGGAAGAAAGAAGCAAGAAGAAACAGCTTTGGATTTCTTGATGATTTTTGGAATTTTGGGTGTTGGATTTTTAGTGGTTTGAATTAAAATCAATCGGGTGGTTGTTTAAAAGTGTTACTCCTTGAGGAATTAAAAATGGAACTTAAAAAAATGAAAGAATCGCAAGAGGATCCTTTGGCTTCACACTTCAAATTTTAGAATTGGATATTTTGAACTATGAAAAACAACAAGAAATGCTTGAACAAGAAAGGGTGGAAGGAATATCTAAACAGTGCATAAGAGTCATAGTCTGGAAAAAAATCCTATAAAATTAATTACGTTTAGCTTCATAATGCTAATATAAAGAGGCATGGGTAATGAAGATGCAATTCATTTTTACATAATTTTTGCCTATTTTGCTTCTGTAAATTTTCACATTTTCTTAGATCAATGTTTAAAAATAGGAGTAGCTGTCTCTCTCTTGATATTAATACCTTTGGACAGATTACATTTTTTAAATCTATGCTCATGAGTCTCTATATGGACTCTTCAAAATAATCCAGTAGTGTCAAACCTTCCCCAATCTGATCCCTTAGGAAAGAAAGGCCTTCAACTCCATTTGGTTAAAGCAAAGGGTTCCTTTATTAAGGATGTTGAGTGCAGTAAAGTCAAGCCAGCTCTGAAATCTCCCATGCTCACTAGATACAAAAATAAGGTTAGGTTCTCCTCCTCCCTGCCCCTCCCATGACCAGTCTGTTTCCAGCCAACCCGAGCTCGCCAAGATGTAGATGTTTGGAAGTAATCTGCATATTTCTCAGGGTGCCTGAGCATGGGATTCTGGTACAAACAGGATTGGCTATTCTGGCCCTTATCACCTGCCATTCCTCATTCCCGATTTCCTATCACATACACATAAGCTTTATTGCCCTTTCATCCTCCTCCCTTCTTCCCCCTTTCATTTTTCCCTCCACTTCTTTTTATGGCAGGATGCCTGTGAACCCCCAAGCCGAGCCAGGCAGATCTGACATTTTGCTACCCTTGACAGAGACATTAGTCCTGCAAAAGTAAAAGGAGAGGGGAGGAAGAGACACACAAAATTTCCCAATCAGTAAACAATTCAATGTGGCATATCTGGGTATCGGTCATGGGATTTTTAAAGCAGTTTGGAGGCTTTAAAAGTGCTGTCAAAATGGTGACCAAAACTGGATGCAGTATTCCAGGTGCCACACACTGCTGGCTCATGTTTAAGTGATTATCCACTAGGATTCCAGGGTCCCTCTCACAGTTATTATTTTTGAGCCAGGTTTCACCTAATCTGTTCTTGGACCTTTGGTTTTTCCTGCCTAGGTGTAAAACCTTGCTTCTCTCCATGTTCCATGTTGTTGGATAGGGCCCATTGTTCAAGTCTGTCAAGTTCCATCTGGATCTTAAGCCTATCATCTAGGGTGTTGGCTATTCCTGCTAGCTTAGTGTCATCTGCAAATTTGATAAATTCCCCTTCTGTTCCCTCATCTAAGTCATTTATGAAGATATTGAAGAGTATTGGGCCTAAGTCGGAACCTTGTGGTACCCGGCTGCTTACTTCCCTCCATCTAGATGTAGTATCATTAAGGACTATTCATTGAGTATGGTTTGTCAGCCAGTTATGAATCCATCTAGTGGTGATCCTATCTATCCCACTTTTTTCTAGGTTACCAAGAAAGTAGGTTGTTGTCTATTTTGTTGAATGCCTTTCTGAAGTGTAAATATACTATGTCCACAGCATTTCGCTGGTCTACTAATTTAGTCACTTTGTCAAAGAATGAAATAAAATTGGTTTGACATGATCTGTTTTTAACAAACCTGTGCTGGCTAGTAGTTATGACTTTAGTTGTTTTTAGATGTTCACAAATCTGTTTTTTTAAATTATTTTTTCCAGTATCTTTCCAGGTATTGATGTTAGGCTGATGAATAAAGGAGTATGTTCCATATCAAATACAGTATTATAGCACCATTTTCTATCCAGGTGGTTTGGATTATAGTCCTTCACCAAAGTCAGGTAAAGTAATTTAAAAACTTTAGACTAAAAACCAAATTGCCCTTAATTGCTTCATCCTTTTTTTGTAGAGCAGGGGTGTCAAATCCACGTCGTCATGGCATCGTCACATGACATATCGCAACTTTTCCCCGTTTGCTAAACCAGGCATGGGCATGGCCAGTGCATGATGCATCCAGCCTGCAGACCGCGAGTTTGGCAGCCCTGTTGTAAAGGTGTACTAAAATCTCTTGATGCTTTGAGGTTTTTCTCTACAAATTTTCCAACTGTAAATACAGAATTCCAAGCACATAATTATTTGTAAAAATAAATGAGCAAGATAATTTTCCAATTTCAGATTGTTATTCTCAGGCATAAAATATTCTATTTTAAAAAAATAAATGCTGCAGAAATTATCAAAAAGGAAATAATACATATCAAATTGAAAGCTTTAGGAATAAATGAATTTAAGTGGATCAGAATTGGCCACTTAATTTATATGATTACACAATACATTTAATAACAACATGAGGCACATGAAGGCACAGCGTGGCAATGATACTCAGAAAGAACATTGATAAGTATATGATTGGCTGTAGTCCAATAAATGATATGCTCATATCTAGGAAAATTAGTGGATATCCAATAAACATTAACTTCGTGTGAGTGTATACAGTATACCTGTACTACAGATTCAGAGTGTATCTGTACTACAGATTCAGTATGAAAGTCATTGGGAAATTCAAATCATGCCAAATGCTCCATCTAAAAAGGATATATTACTAATGGCTGATTGGAATGTAGAACTTGAACTAATGGAAGAACCTGAAATTACAGGAAGATGTGAACTTGGTAAATAATGCAAGGGATAGATTAGTAGAGTGTTGCAAAGATAATTGCTTATTTATTGCTAATACTTGTTTCAAAAACATAAATACAGACTCGATTGTCTGGATGACACCACAATCCAACTGATTACATAAGAAATTAAAAATGGGGGCTGCAATCCAGTTAACCAGGCTACTTCTAGGTGTAGTTTGTAGGATAGAAAATAATAATTGCTGTCAAAATATATTAGCTAAATTTTAAAAATTGAAGAAAGTAGATTTGACCTGGAAGTTATATTGTCAGAACATAGGATCTGTTTATAGAATAGATGTGAAAGAGAACCTAAGGAACATAGCAAAAGATAAACTCATTGTAAAACATTAACAGGAAAAAATTCCAGAGAGGAAAAGATCCAAGTGACTTTCAAAATACTATATTGTGATAACCAAAGAAAGGCAGATAGTAAACCTTGAGAACAACAATAAAAATAACAACAATTTCAATTGCAACAGGCGGCTTTACTGGGGATAGCTTCCATCCTGCAATATTATCTGTAACACCATCAAACACCTAGATCTGCCTACCCAGCTCCTTGGTAAGGATCCAATAAGTAGACAAGAATGCCAAATCCAGTCTGAACATCTGGCTGACTGTGCAATGATCAATAATAATAATGATAAAGAAATTAAATTGCTCTGGATCTTTAGACAGAATCTGTCACATCCCGGGATCTAACAATTGTCAATAAGAAAGACAAAAAAGTCTGGATAGTGGATGTGGCACTGCCTGGAGACACCAGAATAGAAGAGAAAGAATTGGAGAAGATCACAAAATTCAAAGACATATGAATAGAAATAGAACGATTGTGACAAAAGTAAGCAAGGGTAGTACCAATAATAATAGGCATTTTGGGTGCAATCCCAAAACAACTAGAGTACCACTTGAACATCAATGGCATTGACAAAATTCGCCATTAGTCAATTGCAAAAGATGGCTTTACTAGGAACAGCTTCCATCCTGCAACACTAATCTGTAACATCATCAAACATCCAGATCTGTCTATCCCAGGTCCTTGCTAAGGACTCAATAGATAGACAAAAATGCCAAATCCAGTCTGAACATCTGGCTGACTGTGCGAATAGTAGTAATAGTAGTAGTAGTAGTGATACATTTTTAAATGTTCTGTTGACTGAGTTTCATGTTTAATGAATATTATTAATAATAATAATAATAGATAACAAAATCTGGACAGTGAACGTTGCAATATCTAGACAGCAGAATAAAATAGAAAATCACAAAAGTGCTACAAATAGAACTAGAATGACTGTGGCAAAAGAAAGCAAAGACAAACAGTAAGAGGTGCCTTGGGTGTAATCCCAAAATAACTGGAGCACCACATGAACGTCATTGGCATTGACATTATTCAACAGTAATCAGGATTGAAAGAGGTGGACAGGACCCTTGTGTTGTTAAAGATATTGATTAATGGCTTTGTCCCTTTAATAGTTGCTAGTTTGTGGGTGCTTTGGTTGTATGATGCAACTATTATTTTTAATTCTTTGAAATAATTCGGAGTAGGGTAGCTTAGTAATGTAATAAATAAAAGTTAATAAAAACAAATAGGCAAATAATATGCTTGTGGATATCAGTCCTGGACAAAATAAAGACAGATTAATTCATTGAGATAATGCTCAGCAATCAGAACCATGACCTTGGGATGAGAGAAAAACATGGACTAGAAGGAATGGTTCTTGGGAGATTGAGAGAAATAAAGGAATGGGAAGATAAGGTGAATGGATAGAATTAAAATGGTTGCTGGAATGTCCTTGGAACCTTTACAGGTTGTCACTGAGGAAATATCAAGATGATAGGAATTTGTCTATATAATCATTGAGGTTAGACCTGACTTGGTGACATCTAACTAAGCTGATTTTTTTCACTAGGATGTTCAGCTGAACTCAAGATTTTTCAGGAATAATCACAGCTAGTTCCAATTTCAATATGCATCATTTTATAGATTGCAATTATTATGCAGTCCACTTACTCTCTTTGGCAAGTCCCTATAGAATCTCTTCTGTTTATTCTTTTGGAATAATTTTTTACTTTAGGGAGGAAAAGTTGATTCATACTTGACACTGAACTGCAGGTCCTTATAGAAACAACTTTTTAAAAGTCAAGATTAACCTATAATCATTAAATTGGGGAAAGCACACTTTTTATGACCCTTGTTGCTTTTAGCCTGCGGTGTACCAATGTACCTGGCAGTCTAGCACTCAAGGTTATATGCTAATTTTCTAATTAAATACTGTAATTAGAGATTAATACTTGAAAAGTTTTGCATGAACTTTTCAAGTGCTTAATTTTTTATGAATAGATGGAAAATGAGTGCAAAAATACCATGTACAGGGTTCAACTGAAACCTGGTCTATTTCAACCATTGCATTTGTATGCATATAAATAGTTTTCAAAATAGCATCTTTAAAATACTTGTAAACATTAATATCGTTAACAGTTAATTGTTTTCACTCCACCTGAAGTTGAGGGAGAGTCAGTCCATTTAATTGAAGTGAGTTGTTCCTTACTTAAATATCTATGGAGATTCTCAGTCATCCAGGACATGGTTGTCCCAAAAGTGATTTTTCCCCCTTTCAAGAGTCAACTGGACTTTCTGGTTTTTCTTTGGAGATGTTTCACTTCTCATCCAAGAAGGTTCTTCAGCTCTGACTGGATGATGGGGAGTGGACCTACATGGCATTTGTTCTTAGTCTGGACTACTTCGTAGGACTGACAGCTACACAGAGCTATTACTTCTAAAGCAACAACAATATACATCAGGATTATAATCAGTCTCATAATAACCAGACTCTGAAAGATATGAAGCCTATCTGAATGGCCGGCTTTGGAACAGGCCAAGGCTTGGGTGGGGGGAAAAAGATGAGGTGGCTGTTGCAGCATCCTGAACAATGACCAGGCACTTCAGCGGCTGTAACTTTAAAACCAGACCTTAAATACCTTTGGGGGGTGCTGTTATATCATAGGCCGCTAAGGAACTGACTGTAAGTTGAGGACTCCCTTGTAGTTCTTACAATTTAAAGATGAATTAACTCATCATAAAATATTGTTTTGTATGAATTCCTCAAAGAATGTTTTGAAAGAGATGGTGGCTAGATTGTATAGGTGTTATAATAAAAGTTTTTAACTCATGTGGTCTCAGCTGCCCTATACTGTTTGTAAAGTTCTGTGATCTAAAAACAATAAGGATTTGATACAATATGTAGTTGAAGTGATTTTGTATCTTTGATACTTACAGTATATGGATCTTTTTCTGTTTTCTTCATGGCAATATTTAGGTATTCTTTCTTCACTGACTAGCAGAGTCTACTTATTTTGATGGTGCTGTAGCTTTTTGTATTTTACCATTTAAAAACAAAATAAGCATAAGCACGTGTGTTTGTGTTTGTTTGTGTCCATGGCTAAATAAGAGCTGTAGTATTGAGGAGTGAAATTTAAATTCCTTTAAATCTACAGTACTTTTCCCTGATCTAAATTGCCCGTAGCAATGCTGTTTGTGCTATGGAGGTGGGGTTGAGTGAAATAGCAGGTTTGACTTTTGGAAAATGGCAGCAAGGAAAGAAGAAGCTTTGCATCCAGTTCTCATCTCACTCTTCATGATTTACCTCCTTATTCTTAATTCCAATTTACTTGCCCCCTAGGTCTGAATGAGGACGCCCCAATTCACTTCAGTCCCTTATTGATCCATGAACTCTCCGGGTTGTCTTAGGCTAACCACCTTGTCTCAGGCTCATTCTCCCCCTGTGAGATGACGCTGCTCCATTGCTTTAGGAATCACCGAGAGCCTGTATGCATAACAGGGTTTGCTATTTCGTCACAGCAAATATTTTAATAGTATTTCAGTTACAATGTTAAGCATGGGAATGTTGAAAAGTAATTAGTTCGAAAGAAGGGAAAATATTAGTTAAAGGTGCTACAAGCTTTTTTCCTGTTAAAGTTGACGTACTTCTGAAAAGTATAAACATTGTCTTCTTCCTCATAGTCTTCGTCTTTCTTTGCAGTGCGGCTCCATGAGAGTATTTCAGAAGAAGGTTTCCATTACCTTGTATTTGATCTGTAAGTCTGCTTTATTGTTTTTTTATCTTTGGTCATTGAAAAGTATGTAAGACTTGCAAACATTTCTCCCTCCCTCTCCCTTTCCCATCCTTAGTAACATGCAATTGCATATAAACTGCAGAAAAAATGATTACTACCAACCTGCCTTCAATCAAGGACCTGTATACTTCACGAGTCAAAAAGAGGGCTGTGAAAAT
>AZIM01003458.1:23668-51089 GCA_000516915.1 Ophiophagus hannah | reverse complement strand
AAATAATTGCATTCTTTATGTCTCCCTTACCCATATATTTTTCTGTTTAATCTAGTGTAAAATCAACAGATTGATGGCCATGAACAGACAACACCTACATGCCTCTCAAAATAGACAATCAAAAAGCCCAAAAATAAACATACACACCCCTCCTCACTACCAATCAATCCCCACATGAGCAGAGGTCAACACTAAGATTAACACTTGATCAATAATCAAAAAGTATACAATATCCCAATCAAAGAACTTCTAATGCAGGCAAGCAAGCTAACAGTAAACAACAGCCTAATCAAAGAACCACCAAGAACACTCCCACCAACCCTGACAGGGCAAGTCACTAAAAACAGGAATAAACCCCATTCCCTCTAGCACTGATGATATTACCTAGTTTGGTAATAAAATATCTGCAAGAAAACCACCAAGCTCAAAATTACCAAGGACCCCATAGTTCAAGTGATGTTTTAGAAGCATCATAATGATGCCTATTTTAATGTCACTATTAAAGTTAATTTTTTTCTTTCAAAAAAAATGTTTAACATGCATTTGACATTAATTGGTGGCAACATACTAAACTTGGTTTTCCCAATTACAAAGGTTTTGTTTCATTTTGCCGTAGTACAATGGGAAGCCTAATCAAACAAAGTACGTAATGTTCAGAGTAGATTACTAAAGTTCAGCAGCATCGCATTGGCAACAAAAGTACATAATTGTCGGGACCATTGTTTTCTCAGTTGTAATATATGACTGTGAAAACTGGCCCATTAGAAAGGGTGAACAAAGAAAACATATTGATGACTTTGAAGTGCTGGAAAAGAAAATGCCTTGATCTTTAAATTGAACAAATCATTCATCACTAGAGTAATTAAAACCAGATTCCCCTTTAGAAGCCCTAAAAATATCTTTATATACAGTATGTTGGACTAGTAATGCAAAAAACAAGTGTTGTGGCAGAAGAATTCATCATTATTAGATGTAGTGATGACCACCAGCCTGGATAACTCTGTTCACATGTGCTAATTGCAGGTATTTAAACTCAGGTTCATCAATGAATAGGTTATTCATTAATGTTACTAGAGAAGTAGAGTAGAGTAAGGTAGGGTAGGGTAGGGTACGGTAGAGTAGAGTAGAGTAGGGTTGGAAGGGACTTTGGAGGTCTTCTAGTCCAACCCCTTGCTCAAACAGGAGATCCTATATCATTTGAGATGTGGCTGAAATGACTCTACAGAGTCATTGACTCTATAGAGGGATAGTGAGGAATTTTAGTTTTGAAGATCCAGTTATTAGCTAATGTAAATCAAGCACTCATGTAACCATGAACTGGAATCAATAGAATGTGGCTTTTAAAAATTATGACCACAGCCCATCCCATTTCCAGATGGGCAGAAAGAGTATGGATAAACAAATACTGTAAGTATTACATTATAGGCAGGTAATACAATTGGGCCAGGATTAGGAAAGACTTGCTCAATGCCATCTTAAATAATCTTCATTGAAACTTGTTAAAATTACTGTATATATTCACAGATAACCTAAGATTTTTAGGTGCCAACGCACTGGAAAAAATTGGCTTTGGCTTATCCATGGATGGACCAATCCATGACTATGCTGTTAATACTTTTTCAAAGTACCCGTATATCTAGTAGATGCTTGTGCAACAAACCATCTGCTGATAAGTCAATTCTTGAATTTTGAACCAAAATATGAAAAATTGGCCAACTGCGGATAAGCCAGTTGTGAAAATTAAGATATGAAAATTTCTAGAGATGAAATTAGTATATGCAGTACTTCGATATAGTAGATTCTGAAATGATATTATGATTTTTTTATCATCATGAATATTTGCTTTCACTGTAAAGATATCTAATTTCAGCATCTTTTACAGACTACAATTTTGACTTGTTAAACTCAAGAGACACTGCAGATTTATTTAAGGCAAAAGGGCAAACACTAGTTGTGGAAAGCTGAATAGTTGGCTGGAAACAATTACTTCAACCATTCAAAATAAGGAGAGTCACCCAAATGTGGGTGTTGCTGACAATACAACAAACAAACATCAGTGCAGAATATTCACCAAACCTTAAAAGAAGAAAACATATAAGAAATTGAATCAAATATGGTTGAGAAAAAGTTCAGCAGTTATTGGAACTATATGCAATGTAGCAGGCTTGCAATTAGGGCTTTATAGATCAATTATAAAATAACTAATAATAAAAATAAAAATAACCCCTACTCTTCCCATAGGCTCCATCCCCCTCTTGGGTTCCCCAAGCCAATTGGCAGAACCATGTCTTCAGGGCTTTCTGAAAGAGTGTCAGAGTGGAGGTCAGTCTAATTTCTGGAGGGTTGATGTTCCAGAGTGACACCACAGAGAAGTCCCTTTTTCTGGGTCCCTTCTGATATATCTCCTTAGGAGACAGGACCTGCAACATTCCTTGCCTCCCCATTCTAGTGGGTCAGGTGGATATGACTGGTAAGAGATGGTCCCACATGTAACCTGGTCCCAAGCCATGAAGGGCTTTAAAGGTGACAATCAGCACCTTGAATTGCCCCTGGAAGCAAATTGGCAACCAATGCAGCTCCTGCAGGAGAGTGACACATGTGCACACCAAAGTCTGCACAAAACCATTCAGTCTGCTGTATTTTGCACCAACTGGAGCTTCCAGATGCTTTTCCAGGGCATATAGAGCATACTGCAATAGTCGAGACTGGAGATGATTAGGGATGAGTGACTGTGAATAGGGATTGTTGGTCCAGGAATGGGCATAACTTGCGCACAACCCACAGTTGTGCAAAGGCCCCCCTGGCCATGACTGCCACCTGCTCTTCAAGCAGGAGTTGCAAGTCCAGGAGAACCCCCAGATTATGTACTGGGTCTGTTTGGGGCAGTGTCACCACATCCAAGACCAAAGGTGGAAATTCGCCATGGACCAAAGAACTCCAAACCCAGAGTCACTCAGTCTTGCCAGGGTTCAATTTCAATCCATTGCTCCCCATCCAGCCCCTAACAGCCTCCAGGTACTGCAAGATCAGTCACTTAACTCACCATGGCTGAGATATACAATATACATAAGTATATTGATATCTCAGTCCATGGTGATGGATGATCTCATCCAATGTCTTCATGTAGATGTTAAATAGGAGCAGAGAGTACCGAGCCTTGCAAGATCAGGCAAAACAGTGGACAAGGGCTGGATCTATTAACACTGACTGAGTGTGGCCACAGAGGAAGGAAGTAATAGCACAAAGCTATATAACCCCCAAGGTAGCTCCAAAAGGAGACCATGGTCAATGGTATTGAAAGCCGCTGAGAGGTCAAGGAGAGTAAGAATTGATGCACTACCAAATCCCACTCCTGCCAGAGATCATCAAAAAGCACAACCAATGCCGTTTCTGTCCCATCTCTCTCTCTCTCTCTCTTTCTCTNCACACACACACACACAGTATGAATGGATGAATGAATGAATGAATGAACAAATGAACGAATGAACAAATGGAGTTGTAGATACAGGATGAAATAAAATAACTGTGAAAAATAAATTCTCAATATTATTTGAAATAAAATAAAATAAAATAGCTAATTAAGCCTTCCAACCAATGAATGTTTTGTGTTTGTGTGTGTTTCTATGTGTATGTATATGTTTGTGTGTCTGTATTTAACAATTTGAATTGCATACTGTACTTGATAGAGTCTCTGACTGCCAAATATTGAATGTGTGCACTATAGTTCACACAGAGGAAGAAGAGGCAGTGATGGCTTTCCCAGAAGAACTCAAAACAAAATGGCCGATAAATATAAGCTGACACTCAACAATAACAATAGATAAAACAACAACGGTGGAGCTGGTTAGGTGAGTACTAAGGAGAAAAAAAAGAGAGTGTTTTAGGCATCAGCCATTGCATTGATATTCTATAAATGCAAGGAATCACACTCCCCCCCCCCCCCCCACCACNNNCCACACACACACACATACACACATATACACCAAGGGGAAAAAGAAGAACAGCAGCAACAAAGCATCCTTGGAGGATAATGTCTTCAACCTTTCTGCTTGCAAATTGTTTATTGCTGTTCTGATTTCAGTCTCTCACCAAAATAACCTCCTGTACAGAACATTTGGGTTGAGTGTTGTTTTTTAAATGTTACTTGCCTCTGAAAGATAAGACAATTGATTAGAGACTATAAAATCACTAGTTAGAAATATTTGATTGATTATTATTTTAAAAGTAAACACTCAAGAAAGCAAGCTTAGTTTTTTTTAAACTGTATCATGTAATGTATTTGTTTGCCTCATGTCAGCATAGAGCTGTATGACTGGAAGAAAAGTAGATCTTTTGTCAAGCTCAGATCAAACAAACTAGACATGAAGATAATCCTGACATTTTTAATTAAGAGAAAAAAGAAGGGACGATTTCCATTAGGACTAGCATGCAGGGGATGAAATTTAACCCTGATGTAATTGGAAGAAAATTCCACATACCAACATGGTATCTTTATCAAGAAACAAGCAAGCAATGATCTGTTTCAAATTTGTGTATGTCTTGTGCTGATTGTTGTGGTCATGTTGTGGTCCAAGAATGACATAACTTTTGCTGAACTGTGGAAAACAACAATGGTGGGCTCTTGATGCACCCTGTCCATCATTGCTCTTTCCCAGAATTTAGCTTGGGCTATAGAATAAAATGCTACTTTAATGTCTATAAAAGCGACATAAAAGAAGGTTGTGTTGAAGAAGGAATAGGCACACATATACACAGATTGCCTAATAGTAATTGCTGTTAAGGCAGTGATCTATGAAAATAATGGTTACACTCAGAAACAGTCTATTAAATGCTTGTGGCCTTCGGAGTTGCTGGTAGAACACCAAAAACAATTCAAATTGGTTATTTCATTTTCTAAGTCATTTAGACCTCCAAAAGGCAGCAAACGAAACCATTTCCTAAAATAAATCAATATTATGACTTGCAGTCCATTTATGTAGAATAAAATCAGTTAAACAATGCATTTCTTAAAAATACAAAAGAAAATGTTGATGACCACATGAGATAAAGAGCAGAAACAAAGGAGAGGAATTAGGCATATGTAGCAAAAAAGAAAGCAAATATTTGTAACAATCACTTAAAGCAGAAGAATATAGTAATATTCTCTCCCCCATCTCTTGCCAGGTAGACTGGACTTAGAGAGAGAATGATTGGCCCAAGGTTATTCTGTGAACTGCTATGGATTGAGCTTCAGTTCCTGAATCTTAATCCAACAGTGTTCCCATATTTGAGGAGCTGCCACAAAAATGATGGGGTCAACCTATTTTCCAAAGCATCAGAAAGCAGGACAGAAAACTATGGATGGAAACTAATCAAGGAGAGAAGCAACCAAAATTTCCTAACAGAGAGAACAGTGAAACAACTTGTCTTCTGAAGTTGTGGTTGTTCTATCACTAGAGACTTTTAAGAGGAGACTGGACTGCCATTTGTCTGCAATGGTATAGAGTGTCCTGCTTGAGCAGGGGGTTGGACTAGAAGATCTCTGAAGTCCCTTCCAACTCTCTTATTCTGTTACTTTGTTAATACCTACACACAACACGACACTGGCTTTCTTTCAAAATCCAACTGACTTCAGTAAGAGTTGAATCTCTTCAAAGATTCTCAATGTTCTCTTGGTATCTGATATCTTACCCTTCAAGAGGAGGGGCAAAAGGGATAGATCTCATTTGTTCAGATTTCATTTCTTTGCCTTTCCTCCCTGCCTCTGCCCCAGTGAAAATGAATACACACTGCATTGAAACAACAAAATAATGTAAGGTCTTATCAGTCATATGCAGAATTGGTCTCTATCCTATTTGTTTCACATTTCATATACAGTCTATCTCCACTTACTAAAAAAAAGAAAAAGGGAAACAAGAAAGCATTTCTTTACTTTTTATGTATCTTTTCCCACATTTTAACCATTTTATACACATGGTTCTTTGTGCAATTGCTTATATCCTTAAAGAAGCAGAAACCTAGTTTGTAATGGATTGTTGTCCAGATTCTCAGGAGGGAGGCATTCCAGAGTAAGTAAGAAACAACTCAATTCAGATAGTTTGGGTGAGAAAGAGGGTGAAAAAAGTTCTTTCCTAATAGTTCTCAGCACATATTCTTTATGTGAGTGGTACTTTGCTTTACTTTGGCAAGATTCTGTCTGTAGGACAATAAAGAAATCTGCTTGGAAGAATGTTTTCTTGGTTTCTGGAGCCTGACAAAGTCCATTTTTGTGTGTTTAACTGTTATGTTGGGGTTTAAAAGTTAACTAAAATTGCCCTGATAAATGTGGGTGGATAATTAGTTATCCTAAATTGTGGAAAATTATAACGCTATTAAATTGCCAAATTTGGGAAAGCCTAGAGGTGAGACAAGGATCAGTCATGGCTCATATAGTTGTAGGAGATGACCAACTTGAGCCCAAGGGAGGGATCAAATGCATCATAATTTACAAGTCCCTGCATACTCACAAGAGATCTAAGTCCAACCCACCTAGAATGTCTCCTTAATTCCCATTCATTTCCTTTGACTGTTAGTTGGCCAGATTCTTGTAGATCACTTCATCTTGCAATAAATCTTTATTCTCATTTGAACTGGCTGAATCTCCTGATTTCCCCGGTGCTTGATATTAGTCCTTTTTACAAAAACAGTCTCTCCATTAATTTCTCTACCTACAAATAGGATGGAGAATTTCAAGAACTGACTTCCCCCAGACCCCCAAATAGTTGTTTTTTAAAGATGCAGAAAATGTTTTCCAAGAAATCACCTCTACTGCAGCTGGTTCCTGAAGATGAAAACACTTTTTGAGNGGAGGTATTTCTTGTTAATGATATAAAATGGGGAAGGCTGAAGTGAAACACTTAATCTTCCCTGTCTTTTTACTACCTTCAACCATATGGCATGAAATGCAAATAGCAAAGGGGGTATCAATCCCTAATACTCATTCATCCTGTCACCCAGCGGAATTTAACTTTGGATGAATATAGCTGCCTCCCCTTTGCCCTCCGCTTATATTGAGACATAATGCTTGCATAATGACACACCAATTATTGTAAGTATGTCCCAGTGAGCACAACGTTAGCTTCAAGGGGACATCCTGTTGCCTTTCTTTCAGCTCCCAAACATCCAAGGCTAATTAAAAGCCTGCCTGGCTGATTTATGAGATCAAAGAAGACAGTTTTCCCTACAGCAAGATTGCCAAGCAACAATGGCTCCAGTGTGCAATCCTTAGAATCAGAAACTGCAGCATTTTACAAAATGTTCTGCTAACTGCCTTCCCTTAAATATGTGTCTTTCAAGAGACATATGAGCGCAACGCTCAGCTAGGAAGCAGTAGTTATCCAACCTTCGCTGCTCCCAAGAAGTTAAACAGGGTGAGTCCTGATTAGTATTTGGATGAAAGACATCAAGAAATTCCATGACATAGTCTAAAATGAGGGGGGATTCCTTAAAGGGAGGGGTACTTGCTAAGAAAACTACATAAATGTGTCCATGAATTCATCACGGATCAAGTTGACTGAGATTTCATCTGATTTATTAGAATATAACAGTACAATGGTACAATCTATGGACTACTGATATGCTAATAAAATANTAAAATAGTCAACACAATATATAAGCAGGGAGAAACTATACCCACCCTTATACTTTATTATTTTACACAGAATGTAGGAAAAAGCTGTCACCAAGAAAATGTTTGTTTTTCTTTGTTTGTTTCGGTAACATCAGGCATGAAGAATCAGAACTGCACATTAAGTTCCAGTTAAGATGATTTATTGGTCATGCCTATACTCAAGAATCTAGTCAACTAATGGTCAGCACTAAATTGGTTCAGATAAGAATCAGTGGAATTCGACAGGGGCTGGACTTAGATCACTTGTGAGAACATAAAGACGCTAAGCTGATTGCCCTCTTGACTTCATCCCCTGGTTCTGCCTGCTCTTCTCATACAGGTAATTTATTATTGCATTAATAATCTGGCTTTCCTCTAGAAGCTTAAGATAAGTAGACATGTTGATCTGCCTTTGTTTTATCTTTATAGAAATCTGGGAAAATAGGTTGAGTGGGAAGATAAAGCTTCTGAATTATAATGAGTGTAATGTTATGCTTTCATTTTTAAATGCTTGGATGAAAAGTCTATAAAGCATAATGTCAGAAGGAATGTTAATGCAAGATATCATAAAATGCTTCACAAATTATTTCACTCTTTTAACAATGTATTTCAAGGTACTTATACTCATGAACCATTTAATATAGTCATTCAGAGAATTCTTGAACTCACTTGGAGAACATTTACCAGTTATTATTTATTCAATTGATATTCCAACTCCTGCAAATGGCTTACAAAAGTAAAACATAGTTAAATTTTTATTTTAAAAATGATTATTAAGTAATTCTGCATTTTTCAAGTGTGGGTTACAATCTCCAGGAAGTCAGGAGACAATAAAAGAAGGGTCAGCAGAAAGTGCATTCCTCATATTCTTTTCTTTGTAGACTAACCAGTTTGATACAAAAGTATATCAAACTTTGTAGAAGACACAGGAAGGCCCTTTCTCATGTTCTACATAAAATATATCCAAAGTAAAGGTACAAGTAATTGATGGAAACTTATCAAGGAGAGATCCAACCTAGAACTAAGGAAAAATTTCCTGTCAGTGAGAACAATTAATCAGTGTAACAGCTTGCCTCCAGAAATTGTGAGTGCTCCAATGCTGGAGATTTTTTTAGAAGAGATTGGACAATCATTTGTCTGAAATGGTATAGAGTCTCCCGCTGAGCAGGGGTTGAACTAGAAGATCTCCAAGGTCCCTTCCAATTGGTTTATTCTATTATTTAAGAAAAAGGTTCCTGCTGATTTTAATGTCTCTGCACATTGTTGCTGTGTGGCCTAAATGTGCACAAGCAAGCAAGCAAGCAAGCAAACAAACAAGCAAGCATGCAGCAAGCATATATGCATTCCACATCTTCTTTTAGTATTACATCAACAACATTAATTATACTCTAATGAGAAATAAATAGGAAGTGAAAGAACTGAAATAAACAACTCTACGGAGTTAAAAGGAAGAAAAACAAGAAAATCCAATTGCCTCTTGAAAAAGCAGCTTTGGGACAACCATGACTTGAATAACTGAGAATCTCCATAGACATTTATCTATGCACTTTGGGATGAACACCTTTTGAATGGTGTGGGAGTATGAATGGATTTCTAGAAAAAAATGTAGACGACAGGAACTATTTGCACTTCAGTTTGAGATGCAGACAAAACAGACTCACCCCCAACAGCCTGTGCCTATGTTCAACAGTGAAGGGACACAGAGCAGAAAAACATCCTTCAGAAAGCACAGCTCCACAACACATTCCTTTCAGCACTTCCAAGAAGGCTCCACACCCATTGTCAGTGACCCTGAGGACATAGACAACCTCCAACAACCCTCTAAAAGAATGCAAATGACCAGCTGTCTGCAAGGAATACAAATCCTTCCATTACCCACCATCCAATCAGAGCTGAAGAAGCTTCTTGGATGAGAAGCGAAACGTCTTCTAAGAAAAATAAGGAAGTCCAGTTGTAAAACTGACTTTCAGGAAGTCCTCCTGAAAAAAGCACCTTTGGGACAACNNNNACCTGGATGACTGAGAATCTTTATAGACAAGGAACTAAAAGCTTCTGCAAACCTCCCTTGTACAGCATGGTGTAGTATGCAGTTGTTGTAAAAATGTCAAGAGTAAGGAAAATCTGATGCACTTATATTTTAGAGTAATGAAGCAAAAGAAAATCTAGATTTTCTTTTGCTTCCAGAGAGAAATCCAGAGAGAAAATTAAAGAGCATAATTTTGTGCAGGGATTCTTAAATTAGAGTTCCCCCTCATGAGCCATTGTGGATAGATTCTAGGGGGTCTGTGAATATGGATGGAGAAAGAATTACAATTTTATTTTCCCTGTTTTATATTGAATGCATTTTAATTCATTTGTCTAGGAAGCAGACTGTAGGTTTCACAAGACTCTCAAAGGAGTCTGTGGGCAAAAAAGGTGAAGAATTCCTGCTTTAATGATTCACTTCTAGCCTTCCTGCCAGCACTTCTAATTAAACAACTGTTTTTTAAAAAAATAATAATTTTTTTTTTAAAGCACTGGTCAAAAGCAGGGTTATACATATACCAATCACCCAACCGAATGGAGTGTGTGTGTGTGTGTGCATCTTGAACACACTACCACAGACAGACCAAGATGAAATAAGTAATACTTCTAGCAACACCTGCTCTTGAATACTGCATGGCACATTTCTTGCAACAAGGATTATCCTCCTCCCAGTATTTTTAGCTGCTGTGATAATACATCCACTCTACTGCTTGGCAGTGTAATTACAGCAATCAACATCTTGGTTCCAAGCCTCTGAAATAACAAAGCTGAAATGTTCCTCCTTTATGAAATGCTTCAGAGTTGTCTCCTAGAGGAGAGAAGCCAGGAGCAGGGGTTCAGTGCTGGCACAAATCAAGCCTGCGTGAGTGTCAGAGAAAGCACTGCGTATTTGTTGGAGCTGTCCCAATTTAAGAAAATACATTAATTCATTGAGGCCCTCTACGTCCAGCTCATTCTATGTCTGCTGCTTCTCTTCTCTATCCACTGTCTTTCTTCACATTTAAGAAATGAGCTTCTGCTGCAATGCTATTTGTAGCTCAGGCAGAAGAGACTCTGCTACACTTTAGGTAAGCCTCCACATAGGCTGGTTGCTTAGTGATCATTTGAAGTTGCAACTGACCTTCCCCTCCCCCCAAAAGAGGTACTTACAACCCAGGTTCAATGTTCTGACAGGCACTACCTCCTCCCTTACAGTGACATGTTCACATTTTGGGACCTCAGACTGCATTCGGGAGGGTTGGACTAGATGACCTACAAGATTCCTTCCAACTCTCTTAATCTGTTATCTTATTTATGCATCCCATGGTCATATGATTGGGATGTACTATGTTTTTTGCTGGAAACTCTGTTATTTCTGGTTTACAGCAAAAAGTACCTTGGACAATTGCTTAATGCCTATGGCATTCACTTAATAACCATTGAATTCTCTTTATGACCACTATATTTGCTTAATGCCTGCTACAAAAATGTTGTAAAATGAAGTTGGATATATGGATGCCTCAGGTTATAACTATCATGATATATGATGTAAATTCTGGACTCTATTATGTAAGTTGAGCACTACTTGGGTCAAAACTGGGATGAAAAAAAAACAATGAGAAGAGTTAGTCAAAGACAAGAGATATTCAAGTTAGGCCTTAGAATAGTCATCTCATCAGGTCATTATTAAAAAGGAAAACAACCTAAAATAAGTTCAACTTCTTGTTTTTTTTCCAAAAGGCAACTGATCTTTATTTTTCCTTGAGGACGTTTCACTTCTCATCCAAGAAGCTTCTTCAGTTCTGACTGAATAGTGGAGGATGGAAGGATTTATATTCATAATTTATATAATTCGTAACTACAGTCAAAAGCCTTTGGATCTGCATGGCGTCATCCATATTGCAACTCTTATTTATAATGTTGAAATGGCACTATGTAACCTAAAGCCATCTCTATCTATTAGCCCTGATGGATTATGTGCTTACTTCTTGAAAAAGCTTGCCACTGCCCTAGCTGAACCTCTATGCACAATCTATGAGGTATCCTTCAGAACCAACTCCTTGCCTGACCTATGGTCATTAGCCACAGTCATACCTATCTTTAAAAAGGGAGACCCTAGTCTAGTAGAAAATTACAGACCAATCTCACTATGTTGCATCACCTGTAAAGTCATGGAATCAATTATAAACCAATCCATCACCCTCCACTTAGAGACAAACAATCTGCTTTCTAATGAACAGTTTGGTTTCAGAAAAAAATTGTCCTGAAATCTGCAACTCTTACACTGCAGAAACATTTGGACCACACCTTGACCAGGTTAAAGCAATAGATGCAATTTACATAGACTTCTGTAAAGCCTTTGATTCAGTGGTGCAAAACAAACTACTGCTGAAACTAAGTTTCTACGGCATCTCTGGATCCCTGCACAAGTGGATAGCCGTGTTCCTGTCAAACAAGCAACAAATAGTCAAAATAGGGAGGGCCCTATCTAATCTGGCATTAGTTAATAGCTGTGTCCCCCAAGGCAGCTGTCAACTCTGTCAGGAAGCTGTTTTAGGACCCACTCTTTCTGCTTCAATGAGCTATGTGATCATATTAAAAGCAACTGTGTCCCCTTCGCTGATGACGTAAAATTTTTTAACACCACTGACAATGCTGCTGCCCTAAAAAGCAACCTTGACTATGTGTCAGAATGGATGTGCCATTGGCAACTCCAAACCTCAACTAATAAATGCTCTGTCCTACAGATTGGCAATAAAAATCAGAACACCAAATACAAGTTGGGTGGAAAAGATCTCACTCTGTCAAGGACTCAAATGATCTAAGCCTCAGAGCTCACTGTTAACAGCATTGCCAAAAAGGCGTTAACCTAATTTTGCAAAACTTCTTCTCTGGTAACATTGGATTGTTAACTAAGGCATACAAAACCTTTGCCAGACTAATTCTTGAATACAGCTCGTCCGCCTGGAATCCACACTGTATATCAGACATTAACACGATTGAGTGGGTCCAGAGGTATTTCACGAGGAGAGTACTATTGTGTTCTACAGAAGTACTAATTTTTGGTCCGCATTTTGAGTGGGAGTTTTGTTTGTTCTGACTGGCTGAGCAGCCTGACAGCGAACTATAAAAGGGAGTTGTCAGACAGCATCAGCTGTTACCGATCAGCTGGCCAATTCAGCAATATATCGGCAGACTCGGGTAACCTGTTTCTTTGTTACAATAAACATTGTTTCATTCATCAATGCCTGCCTCAGCTCATTCTTAGAAAGAACATAATAAGTACTCCACTCCTCTACTCACAATAGAATCCCTTATGCCACCAGGATTGAAATTTTGGGCTTGGACAATCTGGAACTGCGCTGCCTGCAGTCTGATCTAAGCATTGTACACAAAATTGTCTGCTACAATGTCAATGACTGTCTGTCAGCCTTCAAGATTCCTTTCCTTCGAAGGTGTACTTCACCTTCAGGGTGAAATATTTGGGCTTTGTGGGTGTGGGAAATGTGCTGGAGGTTTAGAGAATGAACTGTATAACTTGGGGGAAAACTTGATTGTTTATGCTTACTTGCTTGCTTACTGCACAATCACAACTTTTTATCAAAATAGGCCAAGGTCAACAGGCAGATGTCTGCATCACCACCTGAAGATGCCCCACACGATATTATACACAACTTCAACTGGATGGACAGTTTGAACTATTGTGGGTGGGAACATTGCCATCACTTTGTATATGTGTTTTTCGCATGCAATTCCTCAGATTCAGAATTCTTTTGATGCTACCACTTGATTTCCAGTAAAAGATATCTTTTCTCTATATAATGGAGTTTAAGCATTTCTTTCTTGGATTTTGAATGGAGCACCACCTGACATTCCACGACTTCTTCATCTTCAACCATAATACACAGGCAAACAATCGATACAAACTCAAAGTAAACCACTTCAAACTCAATTGCAGAAAATACGACTTCAGCAACAGAGTGATCAATGCCTGGAATGCTCTACCCGACTCCATTGTTACAGCCTCAAACTCTCACAGCTTCAACTTCAAAACTGTCTACCATGGACCTCACTCCATTCCTAAGAGATCCGTAAAGGGGGTGTGCATAAGCACACCAGCGTGTCTACTGTCCCTGTCTTACTGTCCCCATTTATCTGTATTCACTTCCTTTATTCATGTTTACGGTTATATTTATACCTGCAATCTTGTACATGTTTGACAACAAAGAAATAAAAATAAATAAACTTCCTGTCTTCTTTACAACAGTTACAAACAAGCTAATTATCCCTCCTCATACTTTAAGATTGTATTATATAGTTTCCTTCTATCCCATATTCAACCCTTTTTCATCACCAAATCCAGAAACCACCTTTTTATTTTATTTTTATTTTCAGTTTTAAAAAAGTCCATAAAAGGGCTCCAGCCTTTTGCAAAAGTATTTATTATTTCATCCCTGATCAAACAGGTCAATTTTTGCAATTTCTGCCATCTTCATAATCCCTTCCTCCATGGTCCGCATTTTAATGTTTCTTCAACATTGTGCACATAATAGCCTTGAGGAATTGGCATTTCAGAGACATTTCATAATACACAAAATATCAAAACAGTATAAGTGATGATGATCAGCCAACAATGTCACTCTTCCTGTAATTTTTAGTTGATATTTGCAAATCCAATTATTTATGCTTCTCACTCCATGGTTCACTCATTATCTGCCCCAGTGGATCAATTATTGTTCTCCCCCACCATCTGTTAAGTCAGTTATCACTTCCCTGGATGGTGTAGCCTGGTTACATGCTTTGACAATAGAAAAGCTACAGCAAAATGGAGAGGCAGAAGGTGAGACTGTTTAGTAGTTAAACCTGAATGCATAAAAATACATGTTGCTGTTGGTTGATAGAATAAACATATCTAATTTTTAAGGATGGGGACTTTGTTATTCAATGTATCATAGCAGGACAGAAATATTTAATGCTATTCCAACATCTTACTACTTTTTTTGTTTATAATTTACAGGTAGTCCTTTATTTAATTACCATTCAATGTTACAACGGCACTGGGAAAAAACAGATTTATGAATGTTTTTCACATATACGATCTTTGCAGCATCCCCAATGATCATGCGATCAAAATGCAGATGCTTGGTAACTGATTCATACTTATGACCATTGCTGTGTCCCAAGATCACGTGGTCACCTTTTGCGATCTTCTGACAAGCAAAGTCAATAGGGAAAGTCTCAGCCAGTCCTTGAGTATTGAAGATTTGTCTTGAAATGAATACAAATGCCAGCTCCTCTTTAGGGCAATGATGGTTTATTCAATACATCAGCAAATACTCTTATCTGGCAAGAAAGGTTCAAAGCCAGGCAAGGTTAATGTTGAGACCTTTTATTATCATTACTCTAGGCATACCCAACCACACCCATGCCTACACGCAGCTATAATCCTGGCCCCGCCTAACCTATTATTCCTACTTCCTATTAATCCTTTGAAACGCATATATCCGTATCCTATCCTCACCCTTACTAACTGATCCCCACCTTGTGCGACCTTCACCTTCCACCCAAGCCATTCCTAGTTACCACCCATGTGTGCCCCAACTGTCCCTGAAGCGATGCGGCGATCTGAGCCACCAAATGATCCATGGATCCTTCTCCAGCCCTGCAGCTGTCAAAGCAAATTACCAGCAGCCTATAGGGGTGCGTCGCACTGCTGACATCGTCACAGCACGACTCTTGATGTCAGCTACTTTTGGTGCCGGGATCCATCAGCTGGCATGCAGGAGAAGGAGACAGCGCCAATGGCAGCTTAGGTGAGCTGGCAGGCTCCGTGATTGCCAAGCCTGACAGAAAGCCAAATTCACTTAACAATCAGGTTATTAACTTATCAGCTGCAGTGATTCACTTAACAATCGAGGCAAGAAAGGTTGTAAAATAGGGGGGAAACTCACAACAAATGTCTCATTTAAGAACATAAATTTGGGGCTCAGTTATGGTCATATGTTGAGGACTGCCTGTATTGTGCTGCAAATAAATCAAACCTATTTTTCTGCTTTAAACTTAGGATGCTTATGGATCTTTAGAAAAAGCTTTTCTTGGTGGCCTTTTATGGATAGTATGATAAACAGTGTAAGGTTTGCTCTACACAAAATGTAGAGGTAATCCTTGACTTAACAACCATTCATTTAGTGACCATTCAAAGTTACAATGGCAGTTTAAAAAGTGACTTAAAACTCATCTTAATACTTATGGCATTTGCAGCATTCTCACAGTCATGTGATCAAAATTTGGGTGCCTGGCAACTGGCATGTATTTATGGTTGCAATATTTCCAGAATCATGTGATTGTCATTTGAAACTTTCCCAGCCAGCTTTCAAGAAGCAAATTCAAGCAGGAAAGCCAGATTTACTTAATAGCTACATGATTCACTCAACAACTGCAATGATTCACTTAACAACCATGACAAAAACAAGTTGCAAAATTGTGTATGACTTACTAAACAACTGCCTTGCTTAGCAACAGAAATTCTGGTCTCAGTTGTAGTCATAAATCAAGGATTATCCGTACAGATGGACATGTGTTTTGGTGTTTCAGGAGGCTTAATAAATCTACGTTAGAACAGCTAAGGTAGCCCAAACCAAGTGTAACCAAGGCAAAAGAGTAAAAAGTGATCCAGCCCAAATAGGAAATTTTCATTCTAAAATAGAGAATACATTTCTGGCTATGTAGTGAATAATACTGAAAATAGTCATAAAATAAGGGGAATTGAATGAAAAGTCCTTTATATAAGAGAAAGTTGCATTCAAATATTTTAGAAAGAATGATTTTTTCTTGTCACTGTTCCTCTAACAAATGACATAATCAAATTGGGTCTTTGTCAACTTTCAAATCTATGAGCTCACAAACTTTAAATGTGCTTATTCCTGCAATTTGTTTTTGGCAGCTCAAGAAATCTTGCAACACTTGTTCATACACAAGCAGCCGGTGAAATAACCCTGTTGTCTTATTTTCTCCCTTTGCAATAACAAAAATGGCTTTCCACGATAGGCATCAAATGACCTGGAAAAGTGGAGCAGAAAATAAAGCAAACCTAATTCTATGGAGTGGCAAATTCAGGGGGCCGCTTCCTTGAAAAATATGCACTTCCCTTCTCTTTCAAACTATCACTTAGACTCATCGAAGTTGCTATTTCTCCCCTGAAATCCCTTTTTTTTAAAAGGCAAAACTATGGGATTCAAAGAGGAAGCCAGACAGCGGGACTTTTTCCCTTTCAATTTATATCTCCTCAGAAATAATGTGGCATTGTTTTGTTCAAAATGCTTGCACAGCCTTTTAAAAATCCCTTCCAGCTGTGAATCATAGAGATTACAGTCCGAGAAGGTCCTCTAAATATAAAGCAATGCAATTCCTTGCTATAGGATCGCTTGCTAGGAAATTTCATGCACAGTTGAACATTTATTTTGTAAAGATACAAGGGCATCTCAAGAATACATTTTTAAAAGGACTTAATATCCTAGCTCTCCTGAGATACAAGATCATAGGTAAAGTATCACATGATTTTTATTTTTTGATACCAATGTTTTCAATGTACAGTTTTATAAAAATTGTCCTGCTTTTGAAGTGCAATATCGTTAATGAAGAGGGATAATTTTTGAGGGACATAAAAATATTTCTCCTTGGAATACCTATTTGATCTATAATGCTGCATAAAAAGAAAATTGTTCAAAGTGTTTCATATAATTTACATAAAATTAGTACTTAAGATTTGGGGCCACCATGTTTTTGATGGTGCGAAGTGTTCCAAGCATGATCACTTTAACCCTTCTCCTTAATGGAAAATTATAGGTATAGCACATCAAAGTTGAGTTGTAAGTCCTTAATTTCCATTTCACAGTTCTTTTTCTGGATTATTTAAAACAATTAATACTGTCTAATACATATTTTTTTCCTTTTCAGTTTCCATCATATGATGGAGCTATTTGGAAAAATTTCATCCCAATAATATTAACCTGATACTTAAAAGAGTCTCATAATCCCTAATCATTATGACTGCATAAAGAATCAGTTCAAATCTTCATGTTGACTGAATGTTTGAATTGAAGCAAGTTTCCAGATCAAAGCCTTGAATCAAAATAGATGATTCAATCACTTTGGACTATTCAAGCAACTTTTCCACACATGTACCCAAAAATGAACTTGTCAGAGTGATGTATTGATGTTGAAATCAAATAAATTCCCAAATCAGAATATGGATTCAAATTGTATCAGTTTCAATCCTTTACTCCTTATACACATTTGTATTATACATCCATACTTAAATACTGTGGCCTTTCAGCATCTTGTGGAATAAAATAGGGACATTTTGGCAATCTTTTTGTTGTCATATCAAGAGTAATTACTGTATCAACAAATCCCATTCCATATGCTCTCTTCTTCTATTTGGCAATAAATAAATACCTATAAGGTATTTGTTTTTGTGACAAGAAAAATTCTCCTTACTCTCACCAAGATATTAACTACTTGTTAGTGTCTCCCAACAGGCATGCATATCCTACAACATATAGAAAAGTAGTTTTCTGGAAGAAGGAAGTGGGCCTGAGAACTATTAAATAAGGACCTGAGACTAGTAGAGAAGAGATGCTTGTTAGAAAAGCAACTCCTCATGAGTGAGTAGAAAAGAGAAAAGAAGAAAACCAGAAATTACAAAAAAAAAACAACAACCCAAAACCCATAAACAACATTGCTCAGAAAATGTTCCATGAAGAAAAATTAACTGACAAGTAATAGAAGGATATAGTGCTGTTAGAGGCATGACTGGAGGTAGCTGACAGATGCAAATAAACTATAATTGGCAATCCAGCAGAGCAAAAATTTCAGAAGATGCAGACCAAAAAGAAGATGATTGGAGAGGAAGAACAAATATATTGGTTTCCCCAAAGATTTGTAATGGACAGCTCATTAAGAATGAGGACAGCTGCAAGACCAGAATAAGAAAAAACCAGGAGGCCAGCAAAACAGCTATACTGGTGGCACAATGGCTAAAGTGCAGAATTGCAGGCAAACTCTGCCCAGAGCCTGGAGTCAAGGCTGACTCAGCTGTCCATTCTTCCAAGGTTGGTAAAATAAGGACCCATTTGGGAGCGATATGCAAATAATGCTTACATTGTAAACTGCCCAGAAACTATATAATAACTCATCAAGTTATTAGAGGAATCCTAGTAAAGCAATAGTTAAAGTGCATATTGAAGGCAAACTCTGATCACACCCTGGAGTTCGATCCTGACAGGGCTCTACCCACAGTCTGGAGTCAAGGTTGACTCAGCCTTGCATCCTTCCAAGGTCAGTAAAATGAGAACCCAGATTGTTGGGGGCAATAGACTGACTCTGTAAACTGCCTAGAGAGTTCTGTAAAGTGCTATGGGGCAGTATATAAGGTTAAATGGTATTGCTATATTTACATAAACTCAGAGAAAAGTTAAGAGTATGTTGAAGACTGAGGGACAAGAGATGGTCAAGAAATGGACAAATGTGAGACCTAACCTCAAGATGCTAGAAGAAAAAACTAGAAGAAGTAAGACAAGACAAGTCAAGGAACATTTTCATTGCACTCAGAGGTAAGTGGCTTAATCTGCTATCTCAAGGCAAGAGATAGAAGCAATGGATGTCTAAGAGCTAAGTGGTAAAACTATAAAAGAATCAAAAAAGAAGCTACAGAGATAATGATGGGGGAATGAAAACAGGAGGAGTACACTGAAGAAATTAATGTTCAGGCAGAGAAGGATGTTGTTAAGTAAAGAGCAAGTTTCAAGGCAGAAAACTGAAGTCAAAAGGAAATAACTTAAAATAAGATAGAAAAGAACAAACTTTAGAAATCTAGGATAAAATTAAAAGTGACACAGAGTAATCTCCAAATTTAGCACTCAAATATCCTGAATATTTTGTATACATTTGTGCAATAAAATATTTTTATAATAAAACATATATCATAAAATAAACTATAATAAAAGCCTAGATTCTGCCTGGTTGTCATTATCTTTTATAAAAAGGAAGTGATGTTCTTTATTAAACAATGAGTAGACAGACAGACAGACAGGCAGTGATAAAATACATTGGAACCCTGACAATGGGGTTCTTAGCTCAACTGCCTTAATTAAGAACTGATCACAATATATGCATTAGAGCCCAGGAGGAAATAAGCTAATATGTAATTGGATTCCCAGTGGGCTGTCTTGTCCAATAGGGATGATAACTATCTAAGCCTAAATGGGGCATATAATTTGCAATAAAACAAAATATGAGCAATGTTTTCAATGGCTGGGGTACCTCATACACAGGTCCTCACATACTATGGCAAGGATGGAAGCACCTATCTTTGGCCATGAAATCCTACAACTGAAATCCAGGGATAAATTTCAGGCTTTCTCTACATGTGGTGTATTTACCTTAGAGTTAATTTGGTATAAACCTTATTTATAATTCTTTTATTTCTCTTGCACTATAGACCTTCACTTAGAGAGAAAGGCAGGCAGGCAGGCATGGCAAGAGCAGAAGAACTGAGCTTTATGGTAACCCTTCCTTTACAAAGCTCATATGACCACACCCTCTAGAGATCAGTTCTTCTTGGCCCTATTAGCTGCACAACAATGATTCTGTCATTTCATTCATAATAAACTAAGACCTTTCCATAAATACTCAAAAATCAGGGAATTTTTTTTACATTCAAAACCGCCTAGAGATGGCTGTAAAGCACTGTGAAGTGGTATGTAACTCTAAGTGCTATTGCTATTCAGAAATAAGTACAACTTATCTGCTAAGAAAAAATACAATTACACACACACACACACACACACACAAACATAAGAACTCTTCAGCAGAGCTTCTCTTCTTGTAATAAAATAAGAAGGACTACAGTAAAAATGTAGTATTTTCATTGTCCTTCTCTGCTTCATTAACTGTATCTGATTACTGAGATTTCACAAATTTTGATTGACTTCAGATCTAATCAGCCTCATCATCTCTGACGTGGGTTAAAGTCACTGTTCTTTCTTCTGGTGTTTTGCTGAATTTGGAGTCTCTCCAAAACGCAATGGGGCATCACAAACAAAATATATAGGGCAATGTGACATGGCTACAGCTGAAAATGTAAGGGAGGGGAAATTTGCATTAACAACAGCAACCCACCATGGAAATTAATAATACAGGTAATTATTTCTTTCCCATAATTTCAGCTGGGAAACTGAACATCCTAGACCAAGCCAAGTCCAAAAATTCTGGAGAATTCCTGGAAAACTGGCATTTAGACAAATCAGCCATCAACAGGCACATAGAGATAAACAGCATGTGCATACCATTCAAAAGAGACAATAAAAAGCCAAAATAAAGAGACCAAAGTAACTCTTCATCAGCAATCAATACCATAATGAGCAGAGATTAGCACCAAGATTAACCAACCCTAGACCAACAATCAAGAAGTTAACAATACCCTAATCAAGAAACTACCCACTCAGACAAGTAAGCTAAACAGCAGCCTATACAAGAAAGCACCCAAGAATACTCCACCAACACCAACACGGCAAATCACTAGTGTATACAAAGAGAGCAAATCTCACTTCCTACTAGCACTGATAATGTAACTTACTTTGGTAATGAAATGTGTGCAAGAAAACAACCAAGCTCAGAGAACACCAAGAAACTCAGAGCTTGTAAAGAACTTGAAATCCAGTGGTGAAATGCTACCAGTTCGGTCCGGTTTAGCCAATCTGGTGGCAAAATTTGCTACTGGCTGAACCAGTAGTAAAAAAAAGGTCCAATGATCAGCTGAGAGGAGAAAGAAGAGAAAAGTGGAGAAGTGGAGGATCAGCCCTCCTACCCACCCCTGCAGTTTTCTGTTCTTTATCCTCTCAGCTGATTGGCGCAGCAGTGCCTCAGCTGGTGTTTTGAAAGCTGAGTGTATGAAGTGCGCAATCAAACCAGTAGGGAAACTGGTAGAATCCCACCACTGTTGAAATCTTGTTTTTTGAGAATCCCACAGTAATTAGGGCATGATCTGGCCATGACAAGGGGGACGCTAAAAGCCTCCCCAATTCCATATCACATTACCATTGTTCTAACAGTAAATAGAATTATTGTCCCATGTTGGGCCCTAGATAATCTGCAAAAGTCTCATGGCTGTCATGGTATCCATGAACTCCCTTTTGAAGTCCCATAAGACTATAAATCTGGGGAACTCTATTGCCAATCCATTAAGTCAAGCTCAGGAAGAACAATTCCTAGTACTCAGCGAGTAGGTCCCTAGAAGCCAACTTAATGACCATGGTCTCATATCCAGCAAGGTGAGGATCAGTGCTCCTGAAAGCCTTAAGAGACCCCCTGGATGACAATCCCAACACCTGGTCTGCTTTTGAGTCTTGATTGCTGCCATAGTCAAAACTCCAGCAAGCACATTTTTTCTTCCAGGAAGGCAAGATACAAATTTCCTAAACAAAGATTAGCAACAAAAGGAAATCAAATTTCCCATTTGATTCCCCCTCCCCCAGAAAGATCAAATAAATTGCTGCAAACTATTCAAGGACCAATCATAAAATTAATTAAAGGCATCTTCAAATTAAACCAGAAAGCAGGTAGAACAGAAACAAGTGCATTCCAGGGATGAAGGCCATATAGGACAGGGAAAATAACTCTTCATTAAAAAGTCCAGTGCTTGGAAAAGTTGATTTGGCAAGCCATGTTTTAAAAGATAACCAGACACACACAAAAAGAATCCTAAATAATCTGAATTCAATCTTAGAGACTTTATTTTCTAATTTCCACAGGTCAGTCAAGGATTTACTAAATCTTGATAATCCCATTTTACTAGGACCAGTCCCTGGTACAGGCAGGAGCTCCATGTGTGTGTACATGGGACAGTACCTGCATTACACAAATTATTTATTTACTTTATGAGCTATGGTGGCACAGTGGTTAGAGTGAAGTACTGCAGGCTACTTCTGCTGACTGCCACCTGCCTGCAAATTTGGCAGTTCAAATCTCACCAGGCTCATTCCAAGGTAGGTAAAATAAGGACCCAAATTGTTGGGGGCAGTAGGCTGACTCTGTAAACTGCTTAGAGAGGGCTATTAGTCTAAGTGCTATTGCTATTGCTACTTCAAATCTGCATAGTCAGCAGAAATTGACCCAACTAATTTATTTTTTTGTCCAGAGAATGGTTCATATATAAATTTCTCCAGTTGCCTTTGGAGAATTCCTTGGCTGTTATCAGAAAACCGTATCAGATTTGAGCTATGTGCTATTATACTTGCAATGCTTATCAGGGTAGTAGGATAAAGTCATACTGGCGAGCTCGAGAAACAACATTAGATGTGAGGAAGTTTTCAGATATATCAGATCTGGTAACAATTCAACCATCCTTCTTAAACCACTTTCATTCAGGCACATCTCACACTTTCCCTTCTTTGAAAGGAGATAAAAGAAGTTCTCCTAGATCTTTTAACATGTTCAGGCTGCTTTTTCCTTAACACATCAAAACTGTAATGAAGCTTTTTCTTCCCCAGTTAGATACTTTATCATTATTATTTTTTTAAAAAATGGTAGGCTTTTATTTTTGAAAAGTTTCTCTAGAAAAAAACTTATAATAATATATTTCAAAAGTGCATTTTCTCATATGTTTTTCATTGCCAGTGCTCAGCAATGTTCTTTTTTCCAACTTCCTTTGAAAAAAAAAAAGCTCTACCTCCATTCAGAGCACTCTGAAAAAAAATACATACTTGATCACTCTTTAACTGAGTCCATGTATTTTATTGCTGTTCTTAATGGCACTGTGGCTTTAAAGGTTGTTTTAAAGATGTTGACAATTTTAGCAGCTTTAGAGTCTTACTTTGGGATGATTATAATTAAACATGGTCAACACATTTAAATAATAAGTAATCTTATTTTTATTTCTTACCTCTTTTAGAAAAGAAGGAAAAACACTTTAGTATAGTTGCCATATCACTACAACACTTCTTTGCTGTCCATTAGATTGGTAAATCACAACTTTGTGAATGACAATTGTGTCTGCTTCACACATGTATGTGCATCAATCATAATCTTATCACAACTTTGGGGATGGAGCTGAAGGTGCAAATTACTTCCATTGACACAACCCTATATCGAGTTGCAGATGATATCAAGAGTTGTGAAAATGTGCACACATAATTCTGTTCTGCAAGGGACATTTGCATATGATAAAAATGGCAACAATTGGAAGACTTAAGAGAACAGGTCTGTTTAAACAACATTTGGTTTTAATGAATGGAGTTTCTAGAGATAAAGAACACATATCTTTGAAGAATCATCAACTTGATCTTTCTGTGTGAACTCTGCATATATATTGAAAGTGTTCCTTTGAGGAAGTTGTGGGAGAAAGACAGACAGGGCCTAGAGGTGGATAATCAGACTGGAGTCTTTTAGGTTCCACAAGTGGTCAAAGTCCAACCTCTCTTGAATTCTGCTAACTTTTATCTAGCACCAATTTAAAGTTGTCAGTGAGTTGACTAGATTGTTATGTATAGGCATGAGCAATGAATCAGCTTAACTGGAACTTAACATTTGATTCTTTGCTCTTGATAGTAATCTAGTCAACTCATGGTCAGCACTAAATTGGAACTAGATAAGTTCCAATTCAAGAAGAATTGAACTCAAACCACTTGTGGGAACATAACAACTCTGGGCTGATTTTTCTCTTGACTTCACCCCTAAACTTTACCTATGTTCTTCTCCTGCAGAAGTCCAATAATTCAGCTTATAAAAATGTTGTCATATCCTGAGCAGGAAATAATTCCATTCCCATCTAAACTTCAACAGGAGACCATTTTATTCACTTGATTGCGTTGTAGCATCATGCAATTGAAGAACATGACTCCTCTTTAGCCCCCCTTGGCATTGCACTCCAGGTTATTTCATCCCATTAAGATTTTTTTTTTAAATAGAGAGAATGAAAAGTTCCTACACAAAGGGTTTACATGAAGAAATATAGAAATCATTCATTGGTTCTTAAAATATATTAACACAAAAAAACCCCTCTCTCCTGTTCAAATGTCAAGTGAGTTGCAATGTGTTAAATGATGTCATATTGTCACACTATGTGGAAGACACTTACAAATCCCCTGAGATTTTTTCATTTCTAGAACCATTTATACTTGATATTAATTTTATCTTCAAATTTGGCTGAATAAGGACTTAACCAGCAGTTACTGATGGTTGAAATGCTTACTGTAATTGAATATATGGAGCCTATTCTTCCTATATAAATTTTCTTTTACTATTGCACATTGAGATGAGAGTGAGTAGCAGATGTAACTATCTGGGGGTATCTCTACCCTCCCCCCACACACATTCTTTTTGTTCCCATTACTGTACTTTCACACTCTGTTATGCAAAGCATCAATCAAAGTGCTAAATTACTGCTTGGGCCATTAACTATTTTCCACAAGTCATTGTTAATGCACAATATTGACCATCTTTAAATTTAGGAAGATCATTTAATGACAATAGCACTTAATATTTGCCTAATACTCTACATCTCTAATATGCATTATAAATGTTAACTAATGAATTATGAAGCCAAGCTGTTCCCCCACTCCATCCCATCCTCACTTGAAGTACAAGTAGTAAAGAAATGTGGGCGCAGAAAAGCAATTCTCTCCTTTCATTGCATATGGTGCCCAAAATAAGCAAGCCAAACCAAACTGTGGGAAAACATTGCAAAATGCTTGGAAAGTGAGGAGGACAAAAGAAGACTACAATCCAATGGATTTTTTTTTTAAATTTTGGAAATGTTTTCTAGTGTGCATAGGATTTCAAAACATTGGATTTTATTTCAGAGGATATTAAAACAGTTCAGAGAAAATAATGATAGAATCATAGGTCTGGAAGGGGCTTTAGAGTCTGCTATTCCATTCCTGAGCCATGGGCAGGAGTTCTTATGCCATCCTGAACAAACGGTTGTTCAATCTTGTCTTGAAAACCTCCAGTGATGGAGCACCCATAATTACTTTCCTTCCTTCCTTCCTNCCTCCCTCCCTCCCTCCTTTCATTTTTTTCCTTTCCCAAAGTAGAATTTAAAGGGTAGAGTGTGATGTTCATGAACCTACTTAACTTTTAGTTTGTGTTGTTTCTGAATGTCCTCTCTTTTACTGTATAATCCTTCCTCCAGCTCCTTGGCTTCTCAAACCAAAATAAGACCTCAAAAGAAAGTCTCATGACTAAACTTTTCTAATAGTTTTTTTTGTTTTGCCCTGACAGCATTGGTGCTAATAGAAAACAGCCTAATCAAAGAACTCCAAGACCACTCCCAAGAACTCTGACAGGGCAAGCCCCTAGAATATAAAGAGATTTCCTTATTAGCACTCATGATGTTACCTAGTTTGGGTTATGAACTGTCTGTAAGAAAACAGGCAAGGTCAGGACCCTTCATATATGGAATGACAGCTCAACGGATTGTTCATTTATATAATTTCAGGAAAGAATAGATATTTCAGAAGTAGACTCCCATGGTAACTAAAGTTAGTTCCCTTCTTCCTCCTCAGACTGACAACAGAAAACAAAGAAGAAAGCTCAGAATAAAATTGATCTGCAAATGAGGGTTTGTTTTTTTGCAGCTTCTCTCCATTTTATTAAGTTTTAATAAATTGGCTCTTTTTAAAGTAATCAAAGCAAAGAAGACAAGTGTGAAGGTTTAACATGATTATTGTGTGTTGATTAAGCAATGGATGAAATCTAGCCTGGATTTCTTTTTTAAACTCATTGGGGCCACTCATTGGGCCCTATTAACTGTCTTTTCTGCTTTAATTATCAGATGGTGTTAGAAATGTCAGTTTTGAAAAGAGAAAATGTTCATATCAATATGACTTACTTATCTACTGTAGGCTCTATTGAAACCCATCAAATTTAACTGGCCCTTTAAATTAACTGATGCAGGTATTCCTTGATGTAACAACAATAATAGAAATTGTCTAAATTAATTTACCTAAACTAATGAGGTAAATATATTTGTCCAACTGCCTTTGGAGAGCTGTGCAACTTTTTTTAATGTTCAACTTTATTGACAGAGCACTTAGATACATTCCCAATATTTGCTAAATCTTTGAGGAGAAATTTTGAGTTCCAACTGGACTAAAAATATTCAGGTATTATTTTTAAAAACATTCTGTATTTTGCTATTTCTTAGCTTGATTTTGACCTTAGAACTACAACTATGCATCGATTAAAATCCTATCTATACAATTAATTAGGACTACACTCCATTAGCATGCATAGCATTCTACTTTGAGTACATTATCTAGTACACATCTAACATGAGAAATAAGCAGTGGGGTGCCACAAGGTTCTGTCTTAGGCCCAGTACTCTTCAATATCTTCATAAACTACTTAGAGGAAGGAATAGAAGGGGAATTTACCAAATTTGTAGATGATACTAAGCAGGCAGGAATAGCTAACACCTTAGAAGATAGGCTCAAGATCCAGAGGGATCTTGACAGACTTGAACACTGGACACTATTTAATAAAGTTAAATTCAATGTAGAGAAAAGTTAAGTCCTACACTTAGGCAAGAAAAACCAAAAGCACACATATTGTGTGGGTGAAACCAGGCTTAATAGCAGTGTCTGGGAGAGGGATTTCGGAGTCTTAGTGGACAACCAACTAAATACGAGCCAACAATGTGTGGGCGGCAGCCAAAAAAGCCAATGCAATCCTAAATTACATTAACAGAGGGATACAATTAAGATCAAGTGAGGTACTAATACCATTCTA
>AZIM01003457.1:25325-46503 GCA_000516915.1 Ophiophagus hannah | reverse complement strand
GATGAAGCTCCCACAACTTCCGAAGGCAAACTTGACTGACTTTATTTATTTTTATATATTATTGACTTTGTTCATGGAAAACCATTTCCTTTCCACCCCACTTTTTCAAACTGGAAACAACCGAAAAGAAGACTAGAAAACCATTGGATGAAGAAGGAGAAACGAATAAAATGTTTTGAAGTTTTGAAAGATTCTAGGAAGCGACATCAAACCAAGCAGAGCAAACCTTTGAGTGCCTCTCCCTGGAGATTGGGTGTAGAGCAACTTTGTGCATCTATGTGTGAGTGTGGTTGTACGTACATGTTTGAGTCAGTGTTGACTCGTGGCAACTGGGACTTCTTCCTGTAGTTTTCTTGGTGAGATTTTAGAAGTCTTTTGCCACATTCTACTCCTATTTTCAGACCTTTGTATTTTCCCCCTCTTTCTCAGTTCTTTCTCTTCTGTTTTGCTGTCTCCATGTACTGCCACGTCCACTATCCATACTTTTTTTGTCTTTTTATCAATAGTTGTTAAGTCTGGGGTGTTATTATCATTATTATTAATCCACTACGCTGGCTAGAGCCTCCTTTGTGATCAAGACAGCATAAAAGCTGATTAAAATGAGCAAATAACAGCATCACGGAACAAAAGAATGAATTTCCCTGCATTTTGCAACTTTTATGGCTCTGCTTGCAAAACCATGGTTCCAATTGCTAGTATTACTACTATTATTCTACTCGGGCTGCGAGCATCTCTTTTCCGGGTACCACAGCATGATCTGAGAAGCATTTGTGTATAATAGATCTCTTTTCACTTTTAGCACTGCTTTTCCAATTGTTAGTGCCACAGACAAAGATAAAGTACAAGGCATTTTCTAGGTACTGTCAGGACTTCTGTGAGTTCCAGCTAAAAAGAAATCCCACTGAAACTTTGTGCAGTAAAGACTTCAATAGAATATGTTTAGGGGGAATTGTTCAAAACGTTTTTGAAACATGGCTTTTCGTACTACAATCACGAAATGTAAAGTAAAAAGTTTAGATCAAATAATGGTAACATGGGAAAGAAAAAGAACAAAATATTTAGCTTAACATGGTGATTAAATGAACTAAACACAACAAAAACTAAAACTATATAAGAATATTAATAGCTATGTGAAATAAATTTAATTCTTAAACATTAAATCTGCACTATACAGCTACACATGATATCATCTTTTTATTTTTTTAACCATAAAGCCTTTAAAAAAAAACTTTAAAAACATCTTTAAAAAAACATTTAAAACATAACACACTTAAACCTTGGACCCATTCCTTAAAATCAGAAGACATAAATATCTTTCCACTTAAATAAACTTATTGTCTTTGCTGTACCCCAAATTTGATAAAGTCAAAACAATCCATAAGATAATAAATCCAACATTTTATCAAGAACATAATTAAATGTTATCCTAATGAGATCCTAAACATATTTTCTCCAAGATTATCTTAATATATATATTAATGCAAAAAGTAGAACAAGTCATAACAGAACAAGACCAAATCATATGAGTTAAAGAATATCAGATTCTTTGAAGCCACATTAATGACAGAAAGTGCTATGTGAGACCAATCATTGTAATTTATTCCACCCTGTACCATAATTAAAACATAATTTACCCTGAAGAATAAAAGAGTGTTTTAAAAAGGAATGTTTAAAGAGAGATGACAAAGCAGGTCTGACTGATTTATAAATAAGAATTCAGTTGAATTCCAAACACCTCTAGCTAACAAACCAGATGAGCAGAAAAATGGCAGGACTCCACTCTACCTATCATAGCTTAGTTCACCCAACTAGCTCACCTGTAATAACCCATTTCCTCCTTTCACTCAACCCCCTTACACCACGCAACTTACTACACATATGAATAACACACCAGGTTGAAATCTGATTGGCTAATTTGTGGTTTTGTTTGTGGTGAGAATAACACCATACCATCCAGAAATTCCAACACCAGTCTCTGTGGGCAGCCTTTTGTTAACTAAAGAAATATTCTGGGCTCTTGCCCTAATACATCTACATTATTTTTATTGGATTCTTTAAAGTAAGATGTAGACTAGTGTACAATTCAAGTGCTCTTGAACTTTTACTATCCTATCTCACTAGCTAGAAAATGTTTCTACTTTCTAGCTAATGCTCCTGATTGTTTGAAGATAATTTCTAGTCCATTTCATCCCCTTAATTAAAAAGGAAGCAATCACAATATTGTGTAGCTATGCATTTGGAGGTTCAGTGCCATTCTTTCTATTGCTTGGAAAGCTGATGTTAGTGAATGGCACCTTAGGATATTATGGAATATTTTGAATACTAGTTGGTGGAATGGGTCAATCGATGCATTTAATTCTTTGTATGGCGACATTCCAAAATCACCATCTCAGAAAGAAACATTCTTCTGTGTCAAAAGATTTCTCCTGCTATGAAAGGCAGGTTAAAATACATCAGATTCAGCAAATCATCTACATTGGTTTTGCACATAAAGTCAAGAATGATTTATACAAGAAGCAAAGTTTAGCGCAGGACTGGATTGGATAACATTGTTTTAGGCTGAGAATCTCTTGATTCTGGAGTGGTGTGCTAAAGGATCACTCTCCAAAAATAATAATAAAATGGTGCCAGAAGAGAAAACAAGGTTCATGTTTGAATAACATTCTCTGAACATCTTTGACGTTGTTTCCCATCCTTTGAAATAATTCCCTTCTTCTGTCCTGTGAAATATTTGGATTGGGAGGAAACTTCCAGAGGAGCTTGGAAGTTGCACCCAGAACTTGGAGAGATGTACACAACCCCAGCAATGTGTGAACCCAGTTTCTTGGCCCAGCTTACTATTTGTATCTGCAAGGTGACGATGCCCCGTTTTGTACAAAATTAAAAGAAGACCCTAGTTAAAAATCCAGCTGACCCAGCATTAACCTCATTGGAAACAATCAGGAAGCCCCTGAAATCAACCACAAGAAATGTGCATTCACGCATTCCCTGGTTTTGCCAGACCTCCCAAAGTGGCCAGATTTCAAGCTCTAGTTGCTTGATTCCCTCTTCATAACTCATCACTAGGACTGCAGTATCGACTTGGGTCATACAGTCTGGTGGGGGGNCGGTGTGGGGGGGGGGGGGGAGGTTTTTTCAATTTTATTTTAAAGCAAAAGGACCTGGCATGTGTGATGGGAAAGCATCTCTAGTCAGAAGTGCCTTGCCGGGATTGTGATTTTTTTTAAAAGGTAAAAACATAAGGCGTCCTTTTGCCGGGTTTTCTCTTTGGATTCAGCCTGCCCTGAAATTTGTACTGATCTTCCCACATTTTCTGATCCTGTTCCTTGGCTGGATGACCACATCCGAGAACAAGGGCAATGGGAGCCTGTAAAGTCACCCAGCTCAAGAGCGGCTGAGCACAGCACTGGTTTCAGACACCTTTTCAAGGTAGCCGGCTCATCTGGATCTCTTCTCCCCCAAAAAGGTGGGCTATCCTGCTTATCTGCCCCCCCCCCTTTTCGTAGAGCCAGGCATCCAAGCTTTTTTAGGGTGTTGCCTCATTCTATGTTCCCATCGCATCTGAGCAAAGTTCCAGCCTTTTTCTTCTTATCTCCAGAGAGATGTCACTGGGATCAATTTTTAGGGGGAGTCTCTGGGAAGATTTGGGGAGGGGGCTGCGGGGAAGAGGTAGGGTGCTCTTTTGGGGGAAGGGGCTCCCTCCGCTGCTGCTAAAAGGCTGGGTGCTCTGTTCCCTTGGGGTAAAAGCTCAGCGAGGCTTGTCTTGTAGAACATCTCATTGGAAAATCAGCCATGAAATTGGGGAGTGGGGGAGGCTGAAACAAGGAGAAGGGAAAGGAGACCCTTCTGGCAAGGACGCCCAGAGGAAGAAGAGGAGGATGGCGGGGAAGCACAGAGGCTGGATGATGATGGGTGGGGATGAAGATGAGGATGGAGGGAAGAGGATGCTCGGCTTGTCCAACCCCAGCCGGCCTACCTGGAGGGGTTTCCCGGCGGCGAGGGAAGACGCGGCAGCTGCTGCCCGGATCNGCCCGGATCGAGGCTTCCTCCGGGGGGCCACCACAGCAGCGTCCAGAGAGCCTGGCCAGGCGATCGCATCGCCCCGAAGGACGACGCGGAGAACCAGCAGATCGCTCGACGCTGCTGGCCCCTGGCGGCGATGGCTGCCGCGAAAGCCAACGTGCTGCACCCGGAGCCGGTCGGCGAGGAAGAGGAGGAGAAATGGCTCTTTTTGCAAAGGCAGAAAGAGAGGCGCGTCCGCCCGCCAGCCGGGGCGAGGAGGAGGGACCGATCCAGCAAGGGGTAGTGGGGGGCAGGTGGGGATCGCCCCCTGCCGCTACGTGACCCTCTTCTCCGGCGCGGGACCGACTGGCAACGGGGGCGCCGAGCGGGCAAAATCGAGGCGTGCCGTTCCACGCGCGCCTCCTCCGGGCGAGTCCATGCGCCGCCCGTCCTTGCTTCGAGGAAGGCTGCGCGGATGGGGAGAGGGGAAAGGAGACTCTCCCCCACCCCACACACACACACACGTGGGACGGGGGTCCTGCTTGGAGCAAAGGAGGGGGAATCAAAGGGACCAGGAGTTTGGCTGATGGGGGAAGGAGGGGGAAAGGAGAGAGAGGAGCTTTTGGAGAGATGGCAACTTTTCGGGGCACCAGGATAGTTCTGGCAGCAAGGAGGAAAATCTTCCTCTCCAGGAAGATCCTCGAGGGTGGATTCCCTCCCCACCACCACCGCAGGAGACTGGCCATGTCAGTGNNNACCGCAGGAGACTGGCCATGTCAGTGGTGGCCCCCACCGCTTTGGAACTGCCTCTCCTCCCCCCCCCTCCAGGTTATTGATGGCTCTTTTGCATCTTCTAGCCAAGCCAAATGCATTGGGCGATATTCATTTTTCCAGTTTGGGGCGTGATTTATGGGTCCGTTTTACGGCTCCCCAAAAGTGGCGGATTGTAAAGGTGGCAGATAAATAAAATGGACGTTTACAGCAGAAGAATTAACTGGGGGACACCCTTGGGAATTAGATAAATCGGCTTGTAAGTTAGGAGACGGCATTTAGGGACATTCAAAATGAAGAAACACACCAAAAGATGTTCTTGCTTCTAGCTCCTGCTTTTTATTCTGTGATAAGAGCAAAGATCGTCTTTATTGAACACATAACTTGGCTGGAAAATTATATGGACACTGAGAAGCACTTTTAAAAAATTGTAACTTTTTATTTTAAAAAACCCTATTGACAGCTGCAAATTGCAGGCGTTAAAAACCAGAACATAAACAAAGCACCCCAAATTTAAATCTTAAGCGCTTGGCTGGTGGAAATTTATGGGAATAGCCCCAGTCAGCCACAACAGTGCCCCATTAATAGGCTGGAGGAAAAGCAGCAGCTAGAAAGAGTTGTGTTATCAATATTGTTAGGAGAATCGGTTAGTTATTTAATTAAAGGTTAATTCAACCTATAACCCATTTATGATAGAATATTTAAAGATGGTTGCAAAATTAGATGCATGGAGCTCAAACAGTAGTCAGAACATGTAACTTGATATCCTTGAAAAGTTTCTACCAATTGATTGATTATGTGCCAAGTCAGTTTCAACTCTTCTCAATCCAATAGATTTTATCTGCGATATTCTGTCCCTAACAGAACATCTTCAGAACTTCTAAGGGAGCACCTACTATTGTTGTAATGGAGACCATTCACCTTGCCGTCTTCTCTTTCCATCCATCTTACTCAACATTAGGGCATTCTCCAGAGAGAGGTTTCTGAAGTAGGATAATTTGAGCTTGGTCCTTTGTTCCTTGAGGGAGAACTCTGGTGTGACTTTCTCCCAAAGTTTTCAGAAAAATCAAGAAGAAATTACGCAGATTAAAAAAAAATTGGACAAGTATAGAATACTAAAAAAATTAGGTGAGATGTCTTCAGCGCCAATATTCTGTCATTTTTGTTCATCTCTGGTCAAGGCAAATATGAATTCAAGTGTAAATCATAGTTTGCTCTTTCTTGGCTGTCAACTCTTCAAACTGTCTCATTGGGATGGAGGTAGATCATTGAAAATTTCCAATTGTATCCTGTTTGAAATCACTTTATTATAGCCCTTCAACAAGACCAGGTAGTGAAATTGGACATGTCCATGGACTTTGCTCCGAATTGGCCTGAATTCTTCATTCAAACTTTTTCCATGGTCTTTTGGGCACCACACTGCCCAATGTCACCCATTCAACTTAAAAAAACCCTGTTTAGAAATGCCTATTGAACTTCCCGACTTCAATTCTCTGATTCTCCTCTCCCACTTGTAAGTAATGAACAAGAGGAACCAAAGCAATCAGAGAAGCACAATTATGTTTAAACCAATATGGTGGGCACCAACAAAGATAGGCAGAGAGCTGGAACTCCAGTCTTGTTTTCAGCAGATCTCAGCGAAGGCTTCTTTCATTCAGAAATGACAACTTGAGGGAAGCTGTGTGTGAGAGCCACTGAGGCTTGACAACTACAACACATTCATTTGTACCCCATTAAACGAGGCTTTTCTTAACTTAGAAATGCCAACTCAAGCCTTCAACGCCACCCAGAATGATGACTTCTCCATGCACGTAGAAAATTCAATTTCTTGGAGAGAAGGTTGGCTTCTAGCCCATGAGTTGGCAACCTGGAGCCTGCCAGCTGTTACTGGATAGCAGCAGCTGATCCTTTCCTATTGGCCAAGAGAGGGCTTCTGGTAATTGGAGCTCCAACATTTGGATGGCTGCACATTAACTTGACATGTTATATATGCAGGATAAGTGGTGCATGGAGGAACTTCAAAGGAAGAGGCGCATCCCAGAGCCAAAGCTGCCTACCGCATCTATTTATGAGGACTATCCACCTTTTCCTTTGAACAGCAAGCTGTGGGAAAGCCAGGCTCTTACAAGAATTGCTGCCGGAGCAGGGAGCTCAAATTGCCTAAAGATAAAAGCGAACCACAAGATATAAAAAGAAACAATATTATAAGTTGAGGCAGACCTACAAGTCAGACTAGACTTGTTATCAAAATCTGATTTGGGGCTGGTGGGAGAAGTTGAGAAGAGGAAACTGTAAGCCATTTTCTTCTACCCCCCCCCCCAAAATAAAATAAAATTAAAAACCTTAGGAAACCACCCACAGTCAAGCTTTGCTTTAAACTGTTCAGTTCTCCAAATGGATACAGCTGCACCTTTCTTAAATGAGATTCCTGATTTATTCATAGCATAAGGGATGCAGAGCAGTAACACAAGTGGGCCAGAATGAGCACAGCTGGAATGCTAAGCAAGCCATTTTACCATTCTGAGAGGAAGGGAGAGAAGTAATGGCTGGTCTATCAGGAGAAAAGAAGAAAATTAAAGATCCAGTAAGGTTTTACTGTATTAACAGATAATGGGAGCATTCAGAAATCCTTCTGTAATTTTTATGCAAATTTGTACGAGAGAGGTCTCCCTAGAAAAAAACTGATGAATATTTGAAAAAAAACCATAATTTACCAAAGCTTTCACAACCTAGAAACAAATTTTATGAGTATGAAACAAAATATAACAACTTTCAAAATCTCAGAAGCCATAAAAAATCAAAATAGAGAAAGCACCATAGAATACCAAAACAAACCCTGATGGAATACGAAGTTCACACTATAAATGTTTTGAGGACTAACCTTTGCAACCGCTGAAAAGAGTGATAAAATTCTATTTTGCAGGGATCTTGGAAAGAGACTAATACTGCTTTATTGCCAAATTTAATTTGACTAAAGTATTTACATCAATGTTGGCTGATAGGTTAAAGAAGATTTTACAGGATTCTACTCATGATGGTCAATGTTGAGTTCTTACCAAAAGACAATTAAGAGATAATGTGAGATTTATATTGAATATAGTAGAGTATGTGCAACAACATAATGAGACGCAAGTGGCACTGATTTTTCTGGATGCAGAAAAACAATTTGAATTTTATATTTACAGTTTTGGAAGGACATGGATTTTTGGGAGAATTTTATTCAAAGGATTAAATCAATGTACATACTTAGAAGGTGCATATTATTTGTTAATAGTGATTTAATGAAACCATGTGAAATACAGAAGAGGGATGTCCCTTTACTTTTTATGTTCGTTCCAGACATTAGGATGAGGAAATAATTGGTTTGAAAATTTAAAAAGAGGCTTATAATTTGAGGACTAGTGCTGATGATGTAGATTTGATTTTACAGCCTCAGAATAGTATTGAACACTTAATGAAGAAACTGGAGACTTTGTTGCATTAGCTGGTTTAAAAGTAAATAAACCAAAAACAAAGTTCTTGGTTAAGAATATGACTACATCAGACCAAGAAACTTTGATTTGTACCTTTTTCAGAAAGTCTTCATACAAATGATGTCATTCCACAAACTGCAACAGAATTTCATCCACCACATGCATTATTCAGAAAACCAAAATCCATAAAATGGAAGCGTCACTGTAACAAACCAAAGCCAAATACTGTTTAATTTATATTACAAGCATTTTATGCATAAATAAGTTCTATACAATTATTTACAATTTATCTACAAGTCACAAAAAAAACCTGCATTAGACGATTGTTCAATCCATTGTGAGGGCTTTGTGGTTTATCAGTGAAAAATGATGATTTAGCCGTCCAAAAGTGGTCAAAGGCTGGAAAATCCGGCTGTAATTTGCTTGAATGTTTCCAGTAATGAATTTAATCGGGTTGCTTAATTCCAAAACAAAGCAAAAAGTTAGCAACAGGAATTAGGCATGCTCTATTTCTTTCATGAGAGTAAGTTTGTACTCTCAAGGCCAAAGAGCCCTTTGCCCAAAGAGGAAATGTTTAACGTCACAAAGATCAGCTGGGCAAAAATCTGTATGTATGCCGTTATTGTTACCAAGATCCATCTGTACAGATATCAGTACTGAGGCACTGAAAGGATTCCTCTCTTCAGAAACAAAAGTCCATTAGAATCCAAGGTGAGCTTTGACAGAAGGCCAGTCACAAGAGTCAATCTTCAATATCCATTTAGTTGCCTGGTTTTGTTTGAGAAGGTCGAAATGCACGCTTGATGCTACTTTCAATGAAGACTTTCAACCCTTGTAATTCTTGGGAGTACAGATATTCCAAGTACCAATCCCATCTCCTCCCCTGCAGATAAAGCATTAGAGTAGTTTATATCTCCAGGTACAGAAATTCTCCTTTGCCAGGTCTATGGAGATTCTCAGTCATCCAGGTCATGGATGTCCCAAGGGTGCTTTTTTCAAGAGGCAACTGGACTTTCTGGTTTTCCTTTGAAGACGTTTCGCTTCTCATCCAAGAAGCTTCTTCAGCTCAAATGTCCAGTGTCTGCAAGGGGTATCAATCCTTCCATTCCCCACCATCCAGTCAGAGCTGAAGAAGCTTCTTGGATGAGCAGCGAAATGTCTTCAGAGGAAAACCAGAAAGTCCAGTTGCCTCTTGAAAAAAGCACCCTTGGGTCTCCTTTGCAATACAATTTCCCCCCCGACTCTATAATCCCTCGCACTGGGGTGGAGTTGGGGCAACTGAACAGAGCTCGAGCGTTTACTGGGTGGATGCCCTTCCTGACACCTACATGGAGTTCACAGCAGACAATAACTTGTTGCATCCAGAAGGAGAAAAATCTACCTCTATCTAGGATAAAACTCACAGCCTCCTCATTGTGAGGTGACAGCTCCAACCCTTAGGCCCCCGCGCTGCTCTCCTTTGCCATACAATATCCGCTCATTTTCTGTGGAGCCTCTTAATTCCCAGATCAATGTACAAAAGCATGAGCCTAGAAGTACTAATATTTTGTAACTCACACCTAGCCGTGTGGAATCATTTATCATTGTATAGTCTTATTCTCAGAAGCAATTCCCAGCTGGTTACAATATAGCAAACTTCTCAAGAAATTTAGTCATTTTCAAAATGTATGGCTTTTTACCTGAATTAGTTTGATATCTGGGATTTTGTGTTCTGATTGTATCTGAAAAGAAAAGGACAATCAAAAAAAATAAATTGTTTTGTGAGCCTTGAGTAGGTATTTAAGAAAGTTATTGGTTAATACGGCCTAGAAACTACATCAAAAATGTGCCCTTTCCAAGAATAACATGATACTACTGAAGGACAAAAGGTACCATAAGGATGCTTTTGGGCTTCTAAAAAATAAAGTGTATCGGTATCTCTAAACCATGTCATGAAATTAGGATACATTAATGCAAACCTGGGATTTTATAATGGTCCTATATAAATTGGTTTATATTAAACTGGTTTTAGAAAATACCTGAGTCTCCTTGAATTCAACATGAGGAAGTTCAGTGAATCAAAAAATAAAAAAATAAAAAATCTAGGCCACTTACAGAACAGATAGCTCTTTCTGCCGCTAAGTGATTGCCATTCCACTATAAACTGAATTGTAATTGACTTAACTGCTGGGGACATTTAACTCTCTGCAATGAGCTTCTCGCTATTTCTGTCTTCAATAGTGCTCCTCACTGTATTCTTCCATCTCTTCTGCAGGATATTTCGATTTCATATTATAGTGATTTATTAAATCACTATTGGTCATTTTCGGCATAAGGCAGTTTCTATCTGTCAGAAAACTGAACATGCCTACCAGTCATTGAAGCTAGCAATTGCCAAAGATTCCCCCAAAAGGCTGCTTTGTCTTTAGCAATTGAAGGGGAATGCTTATTCATGACAACTCTGCTTTCACCAAATCACTTAGAAATAAGGATCAAATTGTTAGTTTTCTATAGCGGTCCTAAGAGATGAGATCTCACTGCAGAGCCCTGATGTATTATAGATACCACAGGGAGCTAGAAACATACTTCGACAGACAGGAATGAAAATAATGTTCTTCAGCAAAACAAAACAAAAATTGTTCTGAGGTCCATACTCCCTGAACTATGTTGAACTCTTTGAAAGGAGTTGCTGTGGTTTGTCTCCTGGAGATGTGAGGCTCCCCCAGTGGAGGTAAACCAACACCGTGACATTTTTCCTGCCATCTTTTCTCCCTAAATAACAGCTGGTCCTATATATTAAGATCAGCTAGATTGATGAGAGATCACTGTTCATGTCAGCATGTACAAATTAGCATAATTAATCTGTTATGTAGGAAAAACAAGGTAATGATTTTGATGCCTTGCCTAAAAATGACGCCCCTTTCTATAAATATTCATTAACCCTAATTCTGTTTCTTACTAGTAAGGAAAAAGAAAAAAGAAACATGGATCTCGGAGGGAACCAGAGCACCTCCATGGAGAAATCTTCAGCGCTTCTAAATTTCTTTAAGCATTGCCATAAAAAGTTAAACTTAAGAACTAGAAGTCTTTTTTTTTAAAGGAATGAAGTTAGACTTTACAAAGTATGTATCATATTGGGCTTAGTCCCTAACTGTGAATAGGATATTTGATTGTAATCAAAGCAGCAAGAAAACCCCCTTTTAAGTCTAACTTCCAAAGAAAGAAAGTAACATTAATAGGGTACTGGACAAAAGGAATCAGGAGACCTGTTGTGCCTTAACTGACCAATGTGTTGACAGCGAGCTTCTACAGCTACCCTGAGAGTTGAATCTAACTCTTTGTAGGAGATGGGTAGTTCAGAAATGTGATGTAAAATATATACAGCTGTAGTGTGTGTGTTTCTGTGTGTGTATGTATTCACACACACATATACAAATGTGATATAAATATATATACAGGGGTGTGGGTGTGTGTGGGTGTGTGTATTCTTATGTTTTCGCGAGTATTTATATGTATGGTATTCAGCTTTGTTCAGGTATTTTCCCACGTCTTTATAGTTGTGCTTTTAAAGTGATAGCGACATTTCGGCAGAATCTCATCTGCCATCATCAGGCTTGTGTATTGAGTTCGTCTTAGTCGTGTGTGTCAGGCTTTCGCAGCCGCTTCTGTTTTAAATTTGGTGCTAGCCTCATGCTTTGTTAGAATGGTTTTTTCCAATTGTTACCAATCAGGATGAAGTAAAAACCATTCTAACAAAGCATGAGGCTAGCACCAAATTTAAAACAGAAACGGCTGCGAAAGCCTGACACACACGACTAAGACGAACTCAATACACAAGCCTGATGGTGGCAGATGAGATTCTGCCGAAACGTCGCTATATCTTTAAAAGCACAACTATTAAGACGTGGGAAAATATATAATATGTGTGTGTGTGAGAGTGCGTGCGTGTGTGTGTGTGTAACGATCTTTTAATGACCCCATAATTCCTTGCGGGGTGGAGTCTGGGCAACTGAATGGAGCTAGCAGAGTATTTAATGGCCGGATGCCCTTCCTGTCGCCAATGCGGAGCTTTGTTCAGCAGATATATTCTCATTGTGCCCAGAGAAATCCCTGCCTCTACCTAGGATCGAACTCACAGCACCTGATTGTGATGTGAGAGCTCCATCTCTAGGCCACTGCACCACTCTGTGTGTGTGTGTGTGTGTGTACACACACACACATAGACACACATATACACATACAGAGTGAGTCTCATTCTTAAGTACATGAAAGCTTGAGATTTTATAGCATAGTTGCAGCTGAACCACACTGTGCCAATGAATGAGATATGAGAGAATGAAGACTAGCAAAGGACACAACAAAGGTTTAGGTGTATTCAGTAAGCAAAATTTGACAAAATAGGGAGAATGGTTCTCCAAGATAAAACCTCAATTTACCTGCTGCACAAAGAGGATAGCATAACCTGTCAAGGCCGGATGGTACACGATGTTCAAGGCCTTTCTGTATTCTTGCACCGAGGTCTTCTCCAGCAGTCTGGGCTCCATATAAATCCCTTGAGGGTGGGAGTCTGTCTGGAAGACGTTTGAGGTCCACAGGCATCCAACCATGCTTGTTATATATTGGTTGTATTCTTGGCAAATATGGCGGCTAAACTTAATCTGCAGCGATGGCTGTGAAGGTCAAGGAAGACAAGGTTTGCAATAGCTCTTTCACCCTTGCTAAAAGCAACCGTTTGCATTACTTACAGAATACCAGATTGTATGAAAAGGCAAAAGACAGAAACTGCTTTCTCAGGCAAAGTCAGGAAAAAAAAGAATGGAATCTTTGAACAGGTACAGTAATTTTGGAAAACAAATTTGAAAGGGAAGATGGAGAGAAGCTAATTACTATAATGTGGCAATGACATAGCAGGCACTGTGCCTTGTTTTATTGTACCTTTTTGGCTTGTAGGTATTTTTTTGCAGCTATCAAATTGGTTCGATACCTAAAATAGAAAAAAGAAGACGATTTGACTATTGTTTTAAACTCCAGATAGGATTGCTAAAAAGCAATCCATAAGCGATGGCTAAGAAAGATAGCTGACTTCTTGGCTACTTGCATTGCTGGTCCTCATTCCCAACATTTTAGGCATCAAGAAATCTTTCCTGTCTGGTTTTATGGAAAGTTGTTAAGTTAGTAACGTGGCTGTTAAGGGACTTTGCTTATCAGAAGGTCACAAAAGGTGATCAAATCACTCCAGGATGCTGCGACCTATCATAAATATGAACCAGTTGCTAAGCGTCTGAATTTTGGTCATGTGACCTGGGGTTACGGCAATGGTCGCAAGTGTGAAAAATGATCCTTTTTTCAGTGCGGTTGCAACTTTGAACAGTCACTAAATGAATGGTTGTAAGTTGAGGACTTATAAGACAACCATGAAACCCAATAGGCTATGCATCATACGGAGGAACAACAGTACAGCATTCAGTCACTATAGAAACTGGAAATCCCTCAACAATAAGGCCCAACTACTCCTCCATATGATAAACATAATTTTCAGCATAACTCCCAGAATGCCTCTTTCCAGGTTGACTACCTGCAGCTTTTGAGGGGAGGAAACTAACCTAAAGAATCCTAACATAGTATTCAGCAACTGGTGCAAGAACTAGAAGCGAAACTGCTGAAAAACAACATTGTTGAGCCATGAGCCTTGTAAAAACAAATCCAGATTCCCAGTTGACCTCAATAACTCAGTTCTTTGCTGACCACGAGCAAACAGGGCATCGTGTCCCCAATTAACATCACTATGTTGTTCTACACAATTAAAACTGGAGTTTCAAATGATTTAAGCTTCACCAAGACTTCCTGTAATTTTATGACAGTTATCTGTCCATCAAATCACATTGGATCTGATGGGTGTGATGTTTATGAAAGTGCTATTTAATATTAAAAAGTTGACTCTTGATTTCACAGGGTGGCTGCAGAGATCGCTTACACGTGTGTATGAAATAGCTGCCTGAGACCATTCTGTCCCTTTCAGTCACCCTTCGTGGGGAAAAAGCATGAAAGCGAGTAACCAAGGCAACAGTAGGTTTAAGAGAAATAAGTCATCAACTGGGAATTCATTTTTATAACCATCCTGTTTATCAAATTTGAGCTCGCGATTTTTGGCCAAAGAAAGCAGCTCTTGGCACAATGCTAGCATTTTAGGGAAGGAAACGATGAGGCATTGAAAATATAAGTCTTCACATCTGGGTATAAAATAACAAGTGTATAGGTCTCAGAGAACCCTTCTCAAGCTAAGCCAACAGTTTCTTTTAAACTCCAATATTTAAATTGCAAGTCGTGCACACTGATATCTGACCTCAAGCTTTGAAGTGCTTTTTCATATAATGCTGAAGCAGACAATGCTTTTCTCTCTCCCAGGCAGAATTTTTATTTGTACAGGTAGCCCTCAACTTAAGGTCACAATTGGGACTGAAGTCTCTGTTGTTGAGTGAAGTGGCCATTAAGTGAGATTAGTCATCAACTGTAATCCCAGCTCTCCCACCTGTTGGTTGTTAAGCAATGTAGGGAATTGTTAGATTATTGTGCAGAGGTTCTTCAGGGGTAGAGGGAAGCATGTAGAAATCTGCCATGGGCCAGGCGGCCTTAGTGGCTACAGGGTCCACTTTTGAGTGGAAACTTCCCACAGGCCAGGAGGTTGAGACTACTTTACTGCCCCACCAAGCCTAGAAGATCCAGTCTTTTCCGCTGCCCCACCACACCTGGACCTCTTGGCCTATGGGATTGTAATATCAAATGGTCACTGAACAGTTGTTCTGACCCAGCTCCCAAACACGACAAACCCTCTGCAGTTAAATAAATGTTCCCTTTATTAGAAGTGCCAGCAGCCCCAGCAAAGTTTCTCTCTCTCTCTCTCACAGCAGGCTAACAAGTCTGTCCGGCAGGGAGATGGATAGTTGTCTGTCACCTATTCGTCTCCGCCCCCTGCCTTTTATCCCTAGAGTTAGGGTGGGGCTTCGCTAGCGGCGGTGGCTCTTCTGTCCCGAGGATCAGCCCACGGATTTCCACTGCTCTCCTCTTCTCTGCCTTCTGCGCAGCCATGCGTCAGGCACTGGACCCAGCTGTTCCTCCTCTTCCTCATCAGCTACCTCCAGACCTGGGGGCTGTTGACTCTCCATCTGAGCCCTGACGGATGGCCCAGGCTCCGCCTCTGTCTCTCTCTCTCTCTCTCTGCCAGCTCCATTCCTTCTTCCCCCTCGGACTCTCAGGTTGATGCTGACCCTGACCCTCATGCCTCTTCCTCCTCCTCTGATTCGGCTGCTGGAGGGGCTGGCGGTCGACAGGCCACAACAACAGTTAGTTGTAAGTCGAAGACTACCTGTGTACCAAGACTAGATGTCTAGACTAGTCTCACAAGCCAACCATAAAGACTGCGCGTATTCTTCCTCTATTGAAGAAAAAATCAGAATAATTCATAGCCTACATGTTCATGAATTTAAACTAGCTAAATGATTTGCATTAATGTATGGCATTCTCTCTTTGCATAACTACATGGATTTCATCAGAACAGAACTCAGTGTGTTCCACAACCTCAGCCCAACTTAAGTCCTCAACTTAAAACAGTTCGTTTAGTGACCATTCAAAGTTACAACAGCACTGAAAAAAGTGATGTATGAGTGTTTTTCACACTTATGACCGCTGCAGCATCCCCATGGTCACCTAATCAAAATTTGAACGCTTGGCAACTGACTCATATTTATGACGGTTTCAGTGTCTCGGGGTCATGTGATCCCCTTTTGTGACCTTCCCACAAGCAAAGTCAATGGGGAATCAGATTCACTTAACAACCATGTTACTAATTTAACAACTGCAGTGATTCACTTTACAAATGTGGCAAGAAAGGTCATGAAATGGGACCAAACTCACTTAACAACTTAAATCCTGGGCTCAGTTGTGGTTGTACGTTGAGGACTACCTGCACTGCTTTACCCAGAACCATAGAGATTATGGCCTCCCAGATGTTTTGAAAGATAAAAATAGCGTAGGGAAGAAAAACAAAGGCCTGTCAGTACCTGAACATAATGCAACACAGCTGGTCCACTGTGACAGAATCCATGCTGAGAAGTGCTGGATAGAAAACTCCTGCAGGAGGGATCACAAGCAAAGGGACCTTGTACTTCTGAAACATGTCACATACCTAGAATAGGGAAGGGATTTCAGTACAGTATTTACGTATAAAAATTGAGATAATGTCATATCCTTTACATCTACCTATTCACACTGGGCTCCCGTCAATTACACAAAACTTAATACAGATTTACTATAGATAAAAAACACAGGTAATGAGATTGGCTGCTACTATTGGACTTTCTCCTGTACAGAAATGTTTAGAAGATTTTTTTCATCTATTTATTGGAGATTGTTCCAGTTAGTGCTACTGTATAGTGCAAATCTTTAAAAAACACACTAGATACCAAATGTATTAGGTTTGAGATACTTCATTTGCTTGAAATTTAGTAAAGTCTTCAAATCATTATTGTTTGTAATAGTTTGGTTATTATCATAGTTGGTTTTACTGCTATCCTTAAACAGATTAATTTTTTTGTTGAGGCTCCCTTTTGACGGTAATCTTTCTGAAACTGGAGCAGCATTATCCTAAGGAAAAATAATTCTGTACAAACAAAAGGGTTTGAATCCTTTAAATTCCTTCCTTCCTTTTCATTCCATCTGCCTGCCTGCCTGCCTGCATTCTGCCTTGTATTTTTGGCTGACATCCAAGTGAACAGAATTTCCTGTATTTTTTTTTTACAAATAACTCAAGGTGGCGAACACATCCAACACATCTACTAGAATCTCTTCACTAATACTATCAAAGTGCATTATCTAAATGCTTGGAACAAAGTTACAGTGAGACTAGCTTACATACTATTTCATAGAAATCCAGAACGAAATGCATTAAAAAAGCAGAGTTGTTCTCCAAGTGCAGGGCAATGGTTGAAAGCCGGCCAACAAAGTGGATGAGTTCTGTTATAGAATTAACCAGGCTTGAAACAGAAGTGTTCCTGCAGCAGAATGAGACACAAGCATGAGCATTCACGTTGGAAATGACTTCTACGTATAAGAGTATTTTTTTTTCTCTCGCTTCCAGATGGAAATCACAGTGCAAAACAGGTGGAACCATCTTTCTAAAAGATGATACTTACAGGACGTCTGCATTTAACTCAGATGTCATGTCCGCTTGCAAGAAGTGCCAGTTCAGCCAGTTCAGTAGCAGTTCCCTCAGGCTTTCAAGAACACTACACTATAGAAAAAGAACAAGGGCACAAAAAACACATATTGAAGAGCTGCAATTCAGTCTTAAGTAACTGTGCTATGATAATACTAATTTTATAGATAGACAGACAGATAGAGAGCAATCAAAAGACAGTAACAGAGCAAGACATTTTTGCAAGGTCAGTAAAACGATAAAAGCAGTTTTTTTTAAAAGGAATTTTTCAGTTAAATACTAGATTTGTATTTTTGCTATTGTTATTGATAAAAAGTTCCCATTTCTCTCTTCCCTCCTTAAACCTTGATTCTACCTCATTGCACAAATGTATGTAAGAGAAAACTGCATGCTTCTTTTGGCCTAAGTAGCCCTGCGTTAGTCAGTGAATCCAAATATTGCTTCCCGCAGCTTGGATAAAAATTGTTAACGTTTTGGAAAAATGATTAAGTCAGCAGAGGGCATATTTCCTTAGGATGGCACAAATCACATTAGTTGTGTCAAAACGTCTATTCCGGGGCCCCATCATTTACCTTAAAATAAAGTGATGAGGTGAAAAACAGCTGTGTCAACGGCTTGCAGAGATAAGGCTTCATTTCTGAAAGTGAAGACACACAGAGGGACTTTGAAGCCAGCTGTACTCAACTTACAGAATAGGACAAGATTGGTTGGCTCTGCATCATGTACCTGAGAAAGTACTGAGGGGAATCCAACTGATCATCTGCAGGACTTGTGACCTACAGCAGCAGCCATCCCAGAATGGCAGGCTTCGGTACAAAAATTCTTCACAAGACGAGAAGCCCTCCTGAAAAGCACAAACTCTTATCAGGGAAACCCAGATTTTCTTCCAAATAAGTTCTCCTACTTTCTTCTGGGCAGCAGGTTCTTAACCATCCACTCCAGGGCAAGACATCAATGGCATCACTTAGTTGGCCAGGGAAGGAGATTCCTAACATGGAGATTATTCAACGCCACGGGATGAGGTATCTTCATGATGATACCTTACCCCATGGCGATGAAGAATCTCACCCAGTGGTTTCCTGGGGATGTCCTATTTAACATGGGGAGTGGAGAGAGTACCAAATCCTGTAACACCCCAAATAACAGGGATATAGGGTGGTGTTGTGGCCCGCCAGTGGCCAGCAGAGCTGGTGGCAGACTCGGACAGTGAGGAGGTTGGGNGGTTGGGGAGGAACATGGGCCAGTCCTGCAATCTGGGGAAGGCTCTGATGAGTGCTCTGCATCAAAGGCAGAGATGGGGCCAGGGCCATCCAACAGCTATCAGCTGCCTTCGGAGTTGGAGATCAGCAGGGCAGAAGGACAGCTGGAGCCTGTTCCCAGTGTGCACATGTGCAGAGCTGCCAGGAGAAGGGAACAGTTAAGGAACAAGGGTCGACTTGGGAGTAAGGGCACAGGTGGACAGTGAATGGCCCCTCCCATAGGGAATAAAGAGGAGTCTGCTTCATGATCAGAACAGGTGGGACCTCTATCTCTCAATCAACATTGACTGGAATTATGAAGTCTCAGCTGATGCCACATCCAAAACCTAGCTGGACATATTTCCAAAAGGGGAACCCTCTCCTCCGAACCCAGCCTCTCATCTCTGATTAGATCTCAGATAAAGGAGGCTTTATTACAGACTGAAGGACTGCCAGATCAGGAAAAAGGACTAGGAGGGCTGGAATGCAGAACTGGTATAAGACATCTGGCCCGCCTTTGCTACAAGTGGCCCACCCCCAGTTTCCCATCCTATCTTCCTATATCCATCAATCTTTGCAACTGCCCCCAATTGTGCTGAGCTCTCTACATGCCCCATCCTATGCCCTGAGGAATGGGATGCTGCCATTCCAATACACACCCTGGTAGTGCCAAGCACAAAAATATTCTTTTGATAATGACGGTAGGGAAAGGCATAAAACTAACCTGCAAGAAGCATTCAGCTTCCAAAACCTTGCCCAAGAATTCTTTGAATTCCAGTTCATATTTCTGGTTTTCAATCTTAGTCCAAGGGCATTCTGTATTATAAATAAGAAATAGAGGCAAAAATTTGTTTGGATAGAATCCTTTCTTCTTCTTTGCCTCTCCGACAAATAATAAGCCATTATTTGTGCAAGCAACAGTATGTCTTTTAGCATACAGGTAGTCCTCAACTTACAACCACAATGGGGCGCAACATTTCCACTGCTAAGCGAAATACTTGTTAAGTGAGTTTTGTCCCATTTTACTTTTCTTTCCACAGTTAAGTGAATCACGACAGTTGTTAGGTTAGTAACATGGTTAATTGCTTTCCCCATTGACTTTGCTTGTCATGAGGTTGACAAAGGGGATCACACGACTCTGGGACACTGAAACTGTCAAAATATGAGTCAATTGCCAAGCGTCTGAATACGAGTCACGTAACCACAAGGATGCTGCAATGGTTATAAGGGTGAAAAAAGATCATACGTCACTTTTTCTCATTGCTGTTGTAATTTTGAACAGTCACAAAATGAATGGTTGTAAGTTGAGGGCCACTTGTAATTTATCTCCACTTAGATGGCACCAATCACAAGAATGAGTTCCCCTACCTTCTCTGAAGGTTTGGCCAAGCCAATAGTACATCCTCTGGTAAACGACATCGTCTGTGACACAATTAATGTAGTGGAGTAGCAGGTGATTTCCTAACACTGAGCCTATTTGGGAAGGAAGCTATGAAAGCAATCAGGAGAAGACACTGTCAACTAACACACATATAATGTAGTCATTATTGAGCTAAGGCTACTTTGTTTCTTGATCATTTTTCAACAAACACTCAGAAGCTGCTTCAATTGCTACAGTAACTTAATGGTATTTACTTTTTCAATTCTGTTTAGAAAACATCCCCCTCCTGGCTTGAATTAAAAAAATTAAAAAGAAAAGTTGCCTAAGACAAGACACCACAGATTAAGCATAGAAATGATCAGGAATGTAACAAAAACTTCCTCAATGGAAGTTCATGTTTTTACAATACATTGTAACTAGCACAGACTTTCAGGTCTTTTAAAAACTGGGATCCATTTTAAAATATTTGATTTGCATTAGATTAGACAGGCATTTATTATTGCAGTATATAAACAAGCTTCTGGGGGCTAAGCCAAGCACTTGCACTCCTATTCCTTGTAGTTTCTGTTCACTTGGATGTCAGCCACTTACTTCTAAACAATGGATGTTCTCCAAAAGCTGGGAGAAAGTCTGAAGATGCTGCACTGGGAAGAATTCAGGATGACTGTTCAAATCTATAAAATTGACTGTTGAACTCTGAGCCGAGTAATCAGAGTTGCTGCTACTCACAGGAATCGTCAATTTTGAATTCAATTTCTACAAAAAGCAGAAAATAAATAAATATATTTCCATAATGTGAGTGAGTGAATGAGTGAATGAGTGTGTGTGTGTGTGTGTGTACATATAAAAGATGAAGCATCAAGAAATCAGTTACTATTGTAATGGAACATGGTTTGGCAAATAATAAAGAAACTGATCGAGAATTATAAATAGGAGCAATATAAGGAATAGCCTAGAAGGTAAATGACTGCCAATACAACCAAAAACATCAATGAAAAATTGACACACAATCACAGACTAGGAACCGCATTTAAACAATCTAAAGGAGGGGTTGCCAACCATTTGGACCTCAGGGACCACCAAACTCATNNTTTTAAATCCCAGGGACCACTAACTGGTTCTG
>AZIM01003456.1:71603-83265 GCA_000516915.1 Ophiophagus hannah | reverse complement strand
ACTCTGAAGACAGCTGATAACTGTTGGCCCATCTCTGCCTCTGACGCAGAGCACTCACCAGAGCCTTCGCCAGACTCCTGGACTGGCCCACGTTCTCCCCAACCTCCTCACTGTCTGAGCCTGCTGCTAGCTCCACTGGCTGCTGGCGGGCCACAACACACTTTGCTAGTTGTTGCCAATTATAGGGGATGGTGCTCACCTCTGTTTCAAGGCCATTGAGCCAGTAATATCTGAGACATTTCCATGGTCATACTATTATATTATTATATGAACCATTTATATGCTTAAATACAGTTCTTTAAAAATTGTTTACATACCTATATGAATTATTTGTAAACTATAGGAATGTTCTGATCAGATTAGTTTGGGAGAATGATAGCATGATGTCATTCTGTAGTCAGAGTCAAAACTGTCATTAAGTAGAGTTTTTTTCAAAGACTTTCTACAAGATCTAATAACTGCATCTACAAATAAGTCCTGTGCCAAAAGATAAATATTGAGAACTTGTGGGAGGTGATAACAAAGGCAGCATTCAGCATCCTGAAGCTATGCAAAACATGAATGATTTTTTTTATTATTATGACCAACTGCCAAAAAAATCTGTCAATAATAAAACAATAAACAACAAATTAATAATAAAGAAACAAAAGGACAAACAATATATTGCTTCTAAGTTTATAGAAAATGACACAAAATTTTACAGCACTTAAAGTAATTTATTTCTTTAGATAGTAAGAAATAAATTCAATAATAATAATGTTTACAATTTGCAGTATAAAAAATAACCTGTTAATTTAATAACATCAGTGTAAAAAAGACAAATTATTCCTCACTGACAGTAAAATTTAAAATTAAATAAGTGAAATATTTTGCCAGGCAAATCTTAACATTTTAACATTTGAGTAGGAAGAAATTTGTTAATATTTTTAGCTATCTCAATCAATATTAAAAATCAGCCTATGCATACAGATCATCCTTTTCTGATGATGGTGGAAAATTGTGAATGATTAAAATAGCTAAACATTTAAAGTTAAGATAGTCTGTTTAAAATGCCACCTACTTCTATACATACATAGAGAGAGAGAGAGAAAATCTTTTGTTGCAATGAAGCATTTGGCAATTTCTCACTCTTTATTTGATGTTTAAGATGCTGCTTCAAATTATTCAGCTTCATGCATCTAATGTTTGTGTGTAGAGTGCATAGAAAAAGTGAATATGCCCAGGGAACATGTGCAACATGATCTTTAAAGGGCACAGCAGATATTTCACTTTCATGTAAGAAAATAGAAATCCTGACACTCAGAATTCCTGAAAGACTTAAAAACATGTAAACAAGTGAAAGACTCAAAGAAAGTAATATATGCCATGAAAGTTCAAAGGAAATGTACTACAGCCAGATGAAACTCATTTCACTGCCTTTCCTTTTGGGAGCCAAGATGTTTAAAGTAAACTGCTAAAATATAAAAGATTACAAGTTCGCTGAATCAGAAGAATTCCAGCTTTTGGTATGATTAAGTTTTAATTGTATTTCTCCTTTGGGATCACTAGTAGCTAATAAGCTCACAAAAATAGTTATTTAAATAGCATGAGTAGTAAAAGCCTCTCCATGTGCTTTATTTTGATATGCCTGGTTGCCTAAGGCACCGTACAGCCTACAGTTTCAAATGTTCTGTTTTCCTCAATGAAATATCTAAATGAAACATAAAATATGCTCATTTTGAAAATGACAGCTCACTGTCCCTCTTCAGTTTATCTAGTATTTAGAAAACCTAAAATATAACACTACTATGGGATTCATTTAAATCTATCTGCATTTGGTTTTTAAAAAAAGATATAGTAATTTGTATTCTGCATGTTCTATAACACAATTTTCCATTTAATTCATGTCTGTCTTAGCTTTCAAAAATGATAAAGAAGATCTAGTTGGTAGATAGGTAGCTAAATCTTGAACATCAAGAAAGTGGCATTAAGTTTTCTCATTTAAAGAAAAAAAATTAATCTCTAAGAATATACTTGAATAAGTGCCATGACATTATACAGACAGATCTATGGAAAGAGAAATAGATAATTGATCAGTACCAGATGGTACTTGTTTGACACATCCCAAACCACATTGCTAGAACTAAAATTATCTGATCATATTGTGATTTTTTAAAATCTTCCTAAAATGTTAGTGAACCACTGAATACTAGTCTATCATTCAATATAAAAGAGCAAGAATATAAAAGGTTCAATATAAAAGATAAAAGATGGTATAAGTGTATACTATGCGCCACCCAGTCAAGCAGAGGAAACACAGTAAATGAACTTTTTTGCTAGTCAGTTAACTAAGATATGTATGAAGCACACCACAATAGTAATAGGGGAATTTAACTACCCTGACATCAACTGGGAGACAAACTGCACCAAATGGAAGATTGAAGAGATTCCCAACAAACTTAGCAGACAACTTTGTCTCCCAAAGTAGAGAAGGAATTAGATGGTCAGCCATACATGATGTAATTCTCACTAACAGAGATGAAATAATAGAACACATTGAAATTACAGGAATTTGGGGGCAAGGATATTTAAATTCAATGCTATGCAGACACAAAAATAGAACAAAGTCAAACTAAAGTCTTGGAATTTAAGAGAACAGATTTCAATAAAGTTAGAAATTGAGTGCCTTCCCCATGCCTCTGTCTCTGCCTGTTGCTGGTGCCGCCGCTGATGTGAGGCAGGTGGCAGGGTCGGAGTGGTGCCATGCTGTAGCCCTTGTGTGCTCAGCTTCCATCATCCAACATCATCCTCTAGTTTCACCGCACATGCGGGATGAGCCTTCCACAGCTGCCCATTCACTCTACCCCACCGTCTGTCTTTGCTTGCCCATGGCCACAACAGGGCAGGCGGCTGGTGCACTGCATCTGGCGAACCAGACTGTGTGCCTCCTCTCATGCCTCTGCCTCTGCCTGCTGCTTGGCAGGCTGGCCTGGTAGTTGCAGCACTCAGACTCTCCTGCATTGAGTGGGCTGCGCAGCCCCAGAGTGTGCCAGCCAAAGGGCTGGTGGGTTGTGGCTGCTGCTGGACACCATCAGTCCCCACCCTGTCCACCTGCTGTCCTGGGGCTAATTTTTGGGAGAGGGCTTATATTTCAAGCATCCTAAAAAATCATAGGGCTTATTTTCTGGTTGGGTCTTATTTTCAGGAAAACATCGTATTATGGCTAGTGACATAGTTAGCCAGATATTCAGACAAGGATCTGGGATATGAACATGCGGGTGTTTAAAGATCTTTTGCAGGATGTAAGCTGTTCTGAATAAAGTTGTCTTTTGCAATTGACTGATGTTGATTTTGTCAATCCCAATGATGTTCAAGTAATGCTCCAGTTACTTTGGGATTGTACCCAAGGTATCTATATAATTAATACTAACTTTGCTTTCTTTTGCCACTGTTGTCCTATTTCTATTTGCAGATCTTTATATTTTGTTACCTTTTGTTACCTTCTCCAGTTCTTTCACTTCTATTCTGTGGTCTCCAAGTAATGAAGAGCTGAGAGCATATGTACCAAGACAAATTCCTTATGTGTCCAATCACACTTGGCGAATAAANCTATTCTATTCTATTCTATTCTATGCCATATGAACTATTCAGACTTGTTTTGTCTTTTCGACTGTTATGTCCTGGGTGTTATGTGGCAAGTGCCTATCCATTTGGATCCTAAAGTCCTAGAGCACTTTAGGTTCTTTATATTCTATTACTTTCTCTATTTTTATGATCCCCCAGCCCTTGCTTGCAGGCAAATGGTATTTCTTGCAGATCTTCCAATGCACCATTGGACTACTAGTACTTTGTCAGGCTGTTGTTTCTAGTCAGTCTATACAATCTTCTTCAGCTTGTTCAGTTTCTTTGCTATCTAATGTTGTATTTTCAATTCTGGCTTTTTATGCATTTGTTCTTGGTCTTGGTCTTGTACAGCCAGAATTAGCCTCCCCCCTCTCTTTCTTAAACCTTCCTGCTCTTAGACATTGCCAGGTTTTGTTATTATCTGTTCCATTCCCCCCCCGCCACTTTTTAAAATGTACTTGCCATGTAATGCTTTGTCTTCCCAAGCTTATTCTGTTCTTCATTTGGTCTTTCTTGTAGGCCAGTTTAGTCTCTCCAGTAGTCAGTAGGCCTTGATGCTATATTAGCTTCAGTGCTCTTTTTCTCTGTGCTTTAGATATTCTTCCAGTGCCTTTTTTTTCTTATTCAACCATCTGATGTACTTGCAACATTCCATGCCCACCCATTTTCCTATGTGAGTAGAGTCTGGCAACATCACTCTGAAGATGAAGCACATGATTCATTACCATTATTTTTCTAATCTTCCTATCCAGGACTTTTAGTTCTGCTTGAGTCCAGTCCATTGTTTCAGCCGTGACTCTAATGTTGGAATTAGCCAGGTGTTAATTGCATTGCTGATATTTTCTCCACTGAGTTTGGACTATAAGATATTAACTCTCATGATGTATTCATGAAAGTGGTGACACAATGGTTACAATTCAGTACTGCAAGCTACTTCTGCTGACTGCCAGCTGCCAGCAGTTTGACAATTAGATTGTCACTGGTTCAATGTTGACTCAGCCTTCCATCCTTCCAAGGTTGGTAAAATAAGTACCCAGATTGTTGGGGCAATATGCTCACTCTGTAAACTGCTTAGAAAGGGCTGTCCAGGTGCTATTGCTTCTAACCCTTTTCTTGACTTCAGTGTGCTTGATGCTGTCAGCTTGAAGGATATCCAGGTATTTTAGTGATCATCTTCATCCAGACTCTTGATATTATTTCCATAGGACATCTTGATTCCATTGTTTTCATTATTTTTCACATTTTATGTAAAGCACGGCACATTTGTCCAGCCCAAACTTCAATGAAATGTCTTGGCTATATATATGGACATTGTTGAGCAGCAATTTTATTTCAGATGGAGTTTTTCCATACAGCTTCAGATCATCTGTACAAAGGAGGTGGGACAGTCTGTCAGATGTTTTTGAAGTTTGATAGCCATGGCTTGAAGTTATTTAATATTGTTGATAGAGGAATCAATGCAATGACAAACAGTAGTGGTGAAAGTTAGCCTTACTGAAAGATCCCACTCTTGATATTAACCTTCCCCAACCTATCACCATTGACTAGCAAACATATCTTCCATTGTGCCATAGACCTTTGCACAAAGCTTCTGATATTTCTACTGACTCCTGCCACTTCTAGGCACTTGATTATCCAATCATGTAGCAGATAATTTAATACTTTCCTGTAATCAATCCATGCTAGATTCAAGCTGGTGTTCCTTTTCTTGTAGCTTTCCAGGGCCAACTTGTCAATTAGGAGTTGATATTTTGTTCTTCTGCTTTTGAGCAGTTTTCTTTCTGCTCAGGTGGAAAGAGCTTGTTTTCTACTACCGGTAGCTGTTGGACTGCCTCAGCTACTATTTCAGTTAGCATTTTGAAAGTTCTTGGTAAGCAGATAATTGGTCTGTAGTTGCCTGGTGCTGCCCTTTTGCCCTTTCATTATCAGATAATTTTGCCACATGTTAGCCACTCTTCAATTTCACCTTCTTGCAGTATGTTGTTAAACTGCTTGGCAACAAGTGGGTGTAGACTAGTCAGATGTTTCAACCAAAATGCGTGCAATTTAACTTCACCTGATGCTGACTAATTCTTGATCCTTTTCTCCACCATTTCTACCATTATTACAAGTTATTTCATATCACAATTTTTTATTCTTATTCAACTCCTTTAAATCATTCTTGTTATATTTCTTTGGGTAATTCCATATTTTCACCCAAAATAGCCCTTTTGTCCCGCAGTTCAGGTGCTAACTGTTTCAGTGCAGTCTCTTCATTGATGGACTGGATCATTTCTGATTGGACTGAAATTGAAGATTTTGTCTATAATTTGCAATTTGACTTCATATCTGCTAATCTTCTTGGCTATAGTTGATATTTGCTGCTTTTATTATTTCCAGTGTTATCTTGATTTCACTTGTTTCTAGGTAGTGTTTTTTAATTAGGAATTCTTTGGTTTTTCTTGTTCTTCAGCTTCTTTTCTTTCATCTTTCATCTATTTTAACCTACTTGAATCTGATTTTATTTTGCTATTCTTTTTTCCAGCCTGATCTTCCATTTTGCTGGTGTACTTTTTGGTTTTTCTTCTTCTTTTTTGTTGGTTTTGCATCCCAGGTATTCAGTTATACTGGAATCTCTAACAGCTTTGTTTCCTGTGTAATCCGTTTCTGTAAACTTGCAGGATTTTGTTTTTTCACCATGTATACATATACAGTACATTCAAACTAGACTGTGATGTTTCTCTGTGCCGTATATGTGTATATATATGTGTATATATGGTTATCTTTTCAGAGCTGAATGCAATGAAATTTAATTTTCATGTATGCTAATTAGTGCACACTTAAAGTGACAATAAAGTTTTTATTTGTTCTGTTCCATAATATATTGCCTTACTTTCTAAAGGAGAATGACAGGCATAATAAGACAGAATATCATTTAGGTTTCCTTCCAAAATGTTTGGAATTGAATTGTTAAAGTTGAAAAAAAAACTAGTCTTATATATGTGAAGAAAAGTTGAACAGGCTATTCTAATACAAAAAAAAACATGCTTTTGGCTGAATTTATAGTATTTGTTCATTCATACATGAAATTGAAATGGAAAATGCATAGATTTTTCCTTTCCATGTTCAGCAAATAACAGAAAATAAAAATATCATTGTTTTCTTTAAAAAAAAAAACCTACTATGGTGACCAAACTAATTACATGCGAAAACATGATGCACATAGTAATCTTATGAGTTCAAATACAAGTATTTATGCCAGGAACCTAGTATTAATGGGACTGTAATAGCAAAAAATGAAAACAGGCTTTTAATGTTCATTTCCACATATAATCTCATATGTCACAATTAAACTAATCAGTTAATGTTACCTTTTTGCAGGTATAATTTCATGTTAATAATGGTTTTATATACTAGGTTTGTTCCTGTGAGAGGCAATTTTGTGTCTGCCAAAGTAGATGTACAAGAAAATATACGTCTTCTACTAAATATGTTACATTGAGAAAGTCAACATTTTGTTTTTATATTTTTTCAACATCGCAAAGCTTTTGGTCACCAGAGGTGGTATTTGTTTTGTTTGGGAACATGATTTTGTGTCACATGAGAATGTTCATTGTTAACATTATTTTTTGCATTATTTTAACCATTGTTACAAAATGGAATGTTTCCTTCTGTAAGTCATCTACAACTTAAGCAGTCAATAAGCCTAACTTATAAATAATAAATAAGATGGTATCTGAGAGAAATTTAGATTAAATATTTAGCTAAAATATTTAAAAGATTTTTTTAAAAAAAGTTTGAGTATACCAAGAGCAGAGTAATTTCTCATGGTTATACTAGTTTTACTAAAACTTTTATCCCACAGAGAAGGGGGGGGAGAGGAAGGGAGGGGAGGAAGCAAAACAATCTATTTCAATGACCTCAATTTATACATTGAACTAAAAATCTTAATACGTTAACATTTTTTGCCTAGATTTTTGAAGGTCAGGTCTGAGAGCCCACAGTAATAAAACAGGAATGTCTGTCTGCTTTCTTCTGAAGTTTCTTTCACTCTTTTGCTTCAGTAGCTTGAGTAGCAGAAAAACAGAATGTGGTTAGACATTGAGAAAGTGAATGCCTGGTATGATCTGCCTACTCTTTTCAATCACCTGCCATCTTAAGATAGGGTTAAATATCAGATTTCATTTTAAGCTGAAATGGATGCCAGATTCAGTATTCTTTGTTTACCACATCTCCAAATAATCGAAAATTTAATTTCTGACGGACAATATGGTTGAAGGTTTGTTTCTTTTAGTAACTTTTGGACATAAAGGTTTTTTCCATAGATGCATTTTAATAAGCACCCAAACTGGAAGATTGATTTGAATACATAAAATAAATATATGCTCAGGAGAACAATAGCTGAAAACTTGTACGATTTTTAAACTTTTCTGAATTTGCAGCCATAGACAGATGTCAACAAGGCTTTCCTTTGCTCCCCAGCAAAAGTCCTGAACTTTATTCTGGAGGGAACATCCTAGCTGTCAAGACATGCAGTAGTAATTCCCGATCACTAAAAAAAAGTAAGATGAATAACAATCTCAAAAGCTTTTAAAGTAATGTTGCCTTGTTCTTCTGTACGTATAACAATATGAATCCCTCCTTTATAGGAGGATGTTTAAAATTTATTTTAATAAACAGACTTTTAGAATTTTTAAACTTTAGTATTTATGGTGATGATTTTTCAGTAAAAAAAAAGTATACTTCTCAATTTACTAAATTGAGAATTTATCATTATTATTTTTTAAAAATCAAAAATATTTTTGACAATATATAAAACATTTGGAATCATTAATTTGAATATGTTATATTGACCAGTCATATCGATTTTTGCTTTTTATTATTGAGGACCTTTATTAAGGAAACAAAATTTTTGCATGTCAAATAATATTTTTTTAAAGATTGGTTTATATACTTTGCTGGGACTTTGCTGAACATATTAACCTGGATAGTAATTTCTGTTGCTACGATATTAGTTCACTCTGTCAAGGACCTAGGAGTACTCATTTCAAAAGATCTAAGCCCCAAAGCTCACTGTAACAACATTGCCAAAAAAGCATTAAGAGTTGTTAACCTAATTTTGCGAAGCTTCTTCTCCGGTAACACTGTACTGCAAACCAGGGCATACAAAACCTTCGCCAGACCAATTCTCAAATACAGCTCATCTGCCTGGAATTCACATTGTATAGTGGAGATTAATACAATTGAGCGAGTCCAGAGATATTTCACAAGAAGAGTACTCCACTCCTGTGCCCGCAATAGAATACCTTATGCTACCAGGCTCAAAATTTTGGACGTGGACAACCTAGAACTACGCCGCCTATGGTCTGATCTAAGCTTAGTACACAAAATTGTCTGCTACAATGTTCTACCTGTCAATGACTACTTCAGCTTCAACAGCAATAATACACAGGAAAACAATAGATACAAACTCAAAGTAAACCGCTCCAAACTCGATTACAGAAAATACAACTTCAGCAACAGAGTGGTCAATGCCTGGAACTCACTACCTTATTCTGTTGTTACATCCCCAAACGCCCAAAACTTTAACCTTAAACTGTCTACCGTGGACCTTACTCCATTCCTAAAAAGTCTGTAAGGGGGCATGCATAAGTGCACTAGCGTGCCTACTGCCCCTGTCCTACTGTTACCATTTATCCATTTATTCATACTCATTTACTATGTATATACTTATACATTTATATGTTATGTTCATACTTTTACTTGTTTTCTCATACATGCTTGACAAACACACAAATAAAAATAAATATTCTTGAAAGGTAGTGAACAATGAGACACTGGTGTTTTATAAAATTGTATTCCCCAATTTTAGAATTTTTCAACATGTGATGATTTTTGGCAGACTTCTGACCTTTGAGAAAACAGGATTATATACTGTATTTATAGTGGAATGACTAGGTGGAATACATGAACTGAATGAAATTTGTCTGCACTCAATCTTTGAATTAAAAGTGAATAAAGGAAAAGTGAATGGTAGATAGTATGGGCCTCTAGGATCTAGGTTTAATTTATCATAATGATATTAAAAACAGGCATACTTCTAGCCATCCTCATGGTAGCCACATTGAGCTGATCCAATGAAAATATGACTAAGTAAAAAAATGGAAAATATTGATATATTTTTCTTTAAAATATTACTTTAAATGTATATTGAGGCATTAAGACTTCAATACTCTTCTGGCAAATTTTAAAAAAGTAATTAGTTTACTTCTGAATCATACACTATTTTCACAAGAATGTATCTAATTACTTCGTATATACACAAGGAATTAATTTTTCAAGGTATCAGAAAAATCACTGAGAGATAGAAAACAGGAAAACATTAAACCTCCATCAGAGAACCTTAGAAGGACATGGCTCTTGTAAGTAATACAAGAATCCTGGAAAATGAATCAATGGCCAGAAGATTTTGTGAAACATTGGTATGTAAATTTTCTATAGATAATATATAAAGAATGTGGCCAAAGTCTCTAAAAATAGGATATATTGCCAAATTCTAAGCAAATATTATATTATTACAATTTCGGAGACTAATAGGCCTGTCATTTATATTAATTAGCATTGTTCATTTTTAAATAAAAGCTAAAGCTGCTTTATATGTCAATTTAGAAGGAAATTGAAGGAAATGTAGGATCTCCTGGTCAACTTTCCATTAATCATTCTCATATCCTCTTTTTGGGTTGCTGTTCTCTTTGTTTTCTCCAAAATGGAAACAGCCAGCAAAGAAATCAAAATTTTCCTTAGCAAGTTGGAACTATAGGACATCATTTTTATTCTGCCAGGCTTTTGATAAATCTTAATTTTTCCAATTATGAACCTGAATACTTTAAGTTCTTGTTTTATTTCTATATACATCAATATTGCTTTTAATCTTTAGTTTTGGGATTTTGTTAAGTGAATATAAAATCTTTTGAATGTGGATGAAATACAATATTTTCAGGAATGAGTTTTGAGATTTTAGAAAGATACAAAGTACTTTATCTCATTGGAATATTATTTTCCTGAAAAACTGCATGAATTATTTTTCAGATTTTTTCAAAACCTTATAGTCTGACATCAAACAGTGGGAAACCTACAAATAATTTAATATTGTTGTATTTGTTCCCAAAATAAACAGATAAAATTCTAATGTAGTCAATACTGTTTCTTTCATTAATATTGGATAAACTATTAACTATGCTTTTTTGACTCAAGTTGCATAGTATGCCTTGTAGAAACAACTAGGAAAATGTACAGTGATATTTTAGATAATTTGTCATGAGTATTGTTTTCTTAAGCAGAGATATCCACTTGTTCAGTGTTCTATTTAATTACATTTTAAAATAGCCTTCCAGCTGTCTGGTTTTGTTTGTGGCTTTCCTGGCATCCCACATGCAGTGAATAATGTCAGCACCTTACCATAATAGCAATTTTCCAACCTACGATTATGGGTTGCCTTCTGATAAGAGCATGGGTCTTGAACAGTAATGTGTGTGCTTGGAGATCATTGGAAATATCACTTAACTTTTTTAAAAAACTGCAACTCAGAGCAAATTACTTCAGGTAAAATGTGCTTTTACATTTAGCTGGAAAAGGAAATATAGTTCAACAGCATATTTTAATTGGATGACAGTTAAAGTAAATATTAACAGGTATTTATCGGACAAGCAAATAAAGCAGTTTGTGTACAAGTAAGTACACAAACTCATTAAAAAACTGAAATTGAAATGAAATTGACCTCTGCAGTGTATAACTATTCCAATCCATACTAATCAATGAGCATGCAATTTTGGGGAATGCATTTTCCCCCAAAACTGATAATATGAAATGAGACTCTGCTCTTAATACACACATTAATTAGAGCACAAACTCAGTAATAAGTATTCTACAATAAGTGCTTACTTTAATTTCTTAATCTTATTGAAAGTGCTATCTAGTTTGATTCGGTCTAGACATTTTTGGCTCATTCCATCATCAAAGTTAGGTAGGTAGATAGGTAGGTAAATAGATAAACATTTTTATTGACTGTTTCCTAGTATGA